>CABHPQ010198850.1:40706-53475 GCA_902168405.1 Peromyscus aztecus
GCCACCAACGCCCGGCTCTACTATAAATCTTACATCTAACCCAGGGGCCATGCAGCTGATCTCCACAAACCCATCTTGGCTTCTGCCACGTTCTTGTTCGGATGCTAAGTATTCTGTGATTTCCTCTGGAGTTTCTGTTCACTCCAAATAGAGAGGGCAACAACAGACCCAAGAAATGACTCCACCCATGTCTAGCTTGTTTAACCAATGGATTTAATTAGGGCTATTTATAGGACCATGGGTGAGGGATAATTTACAGGTCAATTTGCAGGCAGTTACACCACCAAAGAAGAGTTACCTTCTCCATCCCTCCCACCAATTATTAAATCCTAAAATATCCTCAGAAAGGGTGTGTGTGTGTCTAATAAGTCACCCAAAAGAATCTTGAAAGAACTGATCTTGTGTAAGCAATCACAGGCACTCTGGTTTCAGGGTACCAATCCTGATGTCAAGGCTGGAAAACAGCCTGTGAACCACAGCATCCTCCAGTCTCTGAACCTTGGGGTTATTGTTCTTTCCAGGTAACATTGGTTTTTAATGGGTGTGACTTTGCTGCAAGGACATGTCTTTCTCCTTCAGGCCACCCCCACCAAAGACAGTGGGTAGAGTTTTGCATGACCTTATGAATGTGATTACACACACACACACACACACACACACACACACACACACACACACACACTTCAGACAAGCTTGGAGGCAGGAGTGGGACAATGCTTCCACCTGTACCATTTGTGGCTGTAGTATGCATTTTCCTGACCTCATCTGAGGCCTTTAAGTCACGTTTGCCAATGTTAGATAACGAATTAGTCACTGCTCTGATTGACACAGGTGACAGAGATAAAGGGCTGCCTGTCTTCTGACGGGAGAGAAGAGTGTGTAGGTTTAACTTTCCTGGGAGCAGTCTCTCTAGTCAGTGAATGGTTTTGCTGACTTCCTTCCAACGGCCCAAGACAATTGCTGGCATGTTGGGGTGGGCCATGAACATGGCAGGCTGTCTCTCAGGATCAGGAAAGGGAGACATCCTCAGACATCTCAGCACCAGACTGGGGGCTGTGAGCAGAAGGAGTGGCTGGGTTCCAGCTTCTAGAGAGGAGCACCCAAAAAGTCAAAGAAGGACGAATGAGGGGTAATTTCTCCCGGCCCTTTCTTAGCTGCCTGCTTCTGGGGTGCAAGATTCCCTGCCCACACAGCCTCTCCTTGAGATATGAGACAGGAATGTGTCTGGCTCTGGAAGCTGGTCTGAGCCAGAGTCTGTTGGTCCATCTGTCTGTCCATGATAGTTTCTTATCTGGCTTGGAGAACTTGGGTTTGAGTTTCCCTGGCAGCATGTTCTGAGCCAGCTAGCATCCTGCATGCCAGGGGATGAAGGGGAACACATAAGGGCTGTGGGGGTACCCCTGCCCTGGGGAGCTCTGAGATCAGTGTAGAGATCCCTTATCTAAGGAACAAGGGCACTGGGCATTTTGGTCACCAGCTCCGAATCTTGGTGGCAAGCTGCGACTGGAGGGAAGGGAGGGTGCTGGTTCTCTGCACCTGGCCTGCTCCAGGTGTGCTGTTGCAGCTGGAGGAAGCCTCGGGCACACGGGCCAGGTGCTGCCCTTGGAAGTAGGCTGGCAAGCACGGAGATGGAATGGGCAGAATGGCTGCAAGGGAGACTCTCAGAGCCTTTGCGGCGTGACTATGCGTGCAAGTGGCCTGCAGCCAGGAGAAACAGAACCACTGGTACAATCACCTGGAGCCTTTAGTCAGGGCTCAGCCAGGTGCTAGAAGAGGATGGGAAGGAGAGAGAGGAGGCAGAGGGGAGGGGAGAGGGGGAGAGAGGGAGAGAGGAGAGGGAGGGGAGGGAGAGAAGAGAGGGAGAGGAGGGAGAGAGGAGAGGGGAAGAGAGGGAGAGAGGGAGAGGGGGAGAGGGGGAGGGGAGAGGGAGAGAAGGAGAGGGGGAGAGAGGGGGAGGGGAGAGGGAGAGAGGGAGAGAAGGAGAGGGGGAGAGAGGGAGAGACCGGTGCACACAGCCCACAGGAACGTGAACGAAACACAGAATGAGCACTGCTCTGGTCAGACAAGAAGTGGGTCCTGTGAGTGCTGCAGCTGATTGACACTGGGAAGGTGACCCAAAAGGCAGCCCAGAGACAGACTCCTGAGCCCTGGGGAAGGGATTCTAGGGTGGGCCCTGGAACATTGAACTTTTCTTTCCCTCCCCTCCTTTCCTCACTTCCTCTCCTCCTTTCCTCCTCTCCCCTTTCCTTGGCTAAATCTAAGGTACACTGAGATTGAATGCGGAGAGCTTCAGTGTCTCTGATAGGCTCCCCAGCAATAGACCTCGATAAAGCAACAGAATAATAATTAAAAAAAAAAAACCCACAGGGCCTGAGACTAAGAAGCTTGAGCAGCAAGATTTAGGTTCAGAACATCTCCCAGTGGGACACAAGGTAACCACAGTTACCAGGGGCTCTGGTTGGGGTAGGCTACAGGTGTCCCGAGTCAGTGCACAAGTAACATGCCAACCTGGGATCAGAGTCTGGGGGAGTCGGCACTGCCCGTCTCCTAGATTTCCCTGTTTGAGGGTCCCAGGGCATCAGAGCTGGCAGCATAAAATGCTGTTCAACGGAACTCTCAGTTGACCCAGAAGTTTGACCAACAGCCTTAAAGTTGAAGTCACAGACGTCAAAAACCCTCATACATACATAGGTGTACATTATACATATGTTATACAATAGAGAATAAATTATGTTTCATGCATATATATGGATAATGTATCATTGACGTTTTTTAAGACAAGGTACCACACATATCCATAACCTGCTGGAATCCCCAAAGAGTAGCTAAAATAGATCTAGCAAGTGTTAACCTCTTCAGGGTTCCAGGTAAGAAATGCGAAGGAGGCCGTTTAGAAGAGGCACAGAGGTAAAGGCCTGTCAGTCTCACACACAGGAAGTGCCTCGGCATTTCCTTTTCCTGTGACCTCCACACCCAGGGAGGGGCCGACAGACACTGACACTGGAAAAACAAGAGGGCAGAAATCTCAGTCACCAGGAACTGCAGAAACTGAAGCCGCCCAGAATTGTTAGGTAAAAGTCAGGCTTGGTCTCTGGAGTTTGGGGCTTCTCTGAACATAGAGATGGGGCCTCCTCCCAGCCTCACCCCCTACAAAGTTTAGGGCCAGAGGGCACTGAAGTCTCTCACTGGGCCAAGGTCCTGCAGGTAAGTGGAAAACAGGCCAGTTTTTGTGTAAAAGGAAGTGTGCATTTTTCCTTTTGGGGCCGGGGTAGCTCCGTTGGTAGAGAGCTTGCCTTGTGTGCTCACTTACCCAAGTTTAATGCTCAGCACTGCATAAACCCAGCATGGTGACACACATCTGTAATCCTAGCACTCAGGAGGTGGAGGCAGGGAGATCAGAAATTCGAGGTCATTATTGGTTACAAAGAGAGTTTGAGGATAGCCTGGGCTACATAGCACCCTGTTTCAGAAAACAAATGGAAAAAACCCATTCCCTGAGAAGATAACAGGCATGGATGGAGTTGGGACCTGCCGGTGTAGACCTGACAGGGAGGAGTGATGTGGGAGGCAGTTTCTGGGGGGCTTGCAATGACTAGAAAGTGTACCCTACATCCAAGAACCCATGGGCCTGGGGTAGAGTCGGCTTTGGACAGCTGTGGCTCCTGGAAGGGGTAATGGGAAAGTAACAGGTGAGGATGGAGGTACACACTCTTCCCTGCCTAGCGCTGGAGTTATGAACAGTAGGAAGGTGGGGGGAGGGAAGGGGAAGAGGGCCCCCTGCACCCCACCCCCTCTCACCCCATTGTGAATCTTCTGGTTAATACCATGATGCTGCAGCTCTGCTCTGGGCTTTGAGAATCCAAAATAGTAGGAGGGAGGGCCTTTGAAAAGGGTGTGAGTGTGGACACGCCCAGTTTTAAATCAGAGTAAATCCTTTAGGTCCACAAAAGTAGCCAGAGAGTCCTGAGGGGAAGGGAGCGTGGCTGAGCCATGGATGAGAAAGCCTAAACGGTTTCCTGTTTGAACAACCATTAAACAGAGTCCTCTCGATGGGCTGGTTTGCAGAAGCAGACCTCAGTTCTGCATGGTGACTGAGCTTTGTCATTGATACACTGGGGACTGTAGGTGTGTGTGTTTATAAACACTATTCATAGCTTATCCCAAAGTATGGGTTTATTTCTTAGCGACAGATAATGTGTTGCCTTTAATTTGTGGTCCTTGCTAACAAATCCTCCTAGGTATTATTTAGAAGTGGACCAGCCTGTATCACAGCCCTATTTGGGGTCTCACATGGCAGAACAGGTACAGCATGCCTAAGCAGACTGCTGGTGTGTGTGTGTGTGTGTGTGTGTGTGTGTGTGTGTGTGTGTGAGGTCTTTGGGTCTAGGGGAGAGGAGGCCTGGAGTGGGAGGGGAAAGCCCACACCTTAGCTCTGATGTGGTCATTAGTAGACACGAACCACTTTGCCTCTTCAGGAATCCAGGTGAACTTGTCCCTCTCCCAAACCCTGCTTCGTCCTGTCTCCCTGGCCCATTTCCTTGCTCTGTTCCTGCTCAGCTCAGATTAGTATCACCAGGGCAATTAGTCATTGTTAACTATTTCAAAAATAGACAAATGCTGGGGCTGGGAGATGGCTCAGTGTCTGCTGTGAGAGGATGAGGATCTGAGTTCAGATCCCTAGGTCCCACATCAAAGCCAGATCGATTTCACATGACCGTAACCCAGCACTGGGGGTAGAGACAGGTAGATCCCAGGGGCCTGCTGTTGCCAGCCAAGGCAAAATGGCAAGCTTTTGGTTCAGTAAGAGGCTGAGATCCTGTCTTAAAAGTAAGATGGAGAGGAGATAAAGGAAAGACATCCTGTTGTCAGCCTCTAACATCCTTGCCGGCCCACCTGCAGGGCCAAGCGCACCCCCACCCCCAAGTACACAAATACTAAATCTCTCTCAACAGGCTAGGATCTGGCACAGTGTTTTCTAGCATCTTTTCATGGTTTGTACACATAGTTAAGATCTAAACATACCGGGAGGAATGTCAAACAGAGGCCAGTTTACCCAGTTAGGCTAACAGGGCAGACCTCTTTGGAGCCCAGCTCCAGGCTGCCGCTGCTGGTCCTGCCAAGGCCAAGTTCTGAAACTCTGTCCTTTCTGGATCCCTTATCCAATCTTCTTGACTGTGTGCTATCAGCATTGGCCATAACTGGGGTATTTAAGTATCTAAATAAGTGTGCAAATCAAATATTTACTGATGATAAATCATAAAGAAATTTATTTTAAAAACAATTCTTTGGTATACATACACTTTTATCAAAGACAAAAGCAAATTTGCATACTACTGAAGCAGGTGTTTTTATTTCTGTGAAGAATTAAATCATGGCTGAGTATTTGATTCTTCAGGAGGCAGTTACTGATGTTTTCTCAGAGCTCACTAGTGTTTTGACTTTATAACCATCAATGCTGAGAACACTCCTTTGAGAAACTATGTAGTGCTAAGTGGCAGCAATGTGATAAGGGCCATTTCAGAAAGTATTAATAATTTTGTCCTAATTGTGTGTATGTACACACATACACACACACACACACACACACACGTGTCCTGGGAGGCCACAGGCATCAGATCCCCTGGAGCTGGAGTTACAGGAAGTAGTTGTAAGTCCCCTGATGTAGGTGCTGGGAATTGAACTTGGGTCCTGTACAAGAGTGATACATGCTGTGCTCTTAACTGCAGAACTGTCTCTCCAGCCCTATTAAATTATATATATGGCGGGGGGCAATGAGACAAGGTCTTACTATATACTCTGGCTATCCTGGAACTCTCTGTGCAGATCAGGCTGGCTTTGAACTTGCAGAGATCTGCCCACTTCTGTGAGTGCTGAGATAATAAATGCATGCACCACTATGCATCACTGATTTCTGTTTGTTTTTAGAGGAAACTCAAATCAGCACCCAAAGAGAATTTTCTAAAATCAAATATCTTAACAGAGAGCGATCTGATGACATATACACTTACTGAGGAGGGACTAACGTGAGGAAAATATTAAAATTCCTTGATCCCACAATTAAGTCATTATGTTTCTATAAAAGCAGAAAATTATGCACGCCTTTTATCCCAGCACTCCGGAGGCAGAGGCAGGTAGATCTCTGTGAGTTCAAGGTCAGCCTGGTCTACTTAGTGAGTTCCTAACTAGCCAGAGCTACACAGTGAGACCCTGTCAAAAAAAAAAAAAAAAAAAAAGATCAGACAATCCAGTAAGTGCTTACGCTGGAATCTGAGCTGAGATACATTGTTACAGGCTGCGATGTTGGCAGTGAGTGGCATGGAAGCATATGCAAGACCAAGTGCCCACGCCATGTGCTCAGCACTGAGCCTGCCACAGTTGTGAGCAGCTGTACTAGTGTTGCTAGCAACACCTTGGTTTCCTTGTGTGTTTGATTTTGAATTAATTTTTGTCCATTATGCATCCAGACACATTGTATTGCTGCCAGCGTTTCATAACCCCTACACTCCATTGGCATCCACCATTTGAGAAGCTGGCGTTTCCCGAACCAGCGCAGCACAGAGAAGGCACACTAGGAGAAGGAAACTGAGCACCAATGAGATGACTCTGCATCATCTCCTGATGAGGATGGAGGGGTTATGATGGTGACGATACTGATGATGGTTGATGTTCACACTAGGGAATCCGAGAACCACTCCGCTCTGGAACTGGAATCTCCCAAGAGTCTTCCCAGCAGGATCCTCAGCTGCCTCTCATTGTGGCCATAGTTTAAAATTATTCCAGATAAATTCTTCAGGGGCTGACATTCTTGTAATCAGAGGAGCAAGATCCTAGGAACTTTGTGTCCTTTGGCTCTAGACTTAAGGACTTAGCAGGTCCTTCCTTTCTGCTTTCGCTCACAAGGGAGTGAGTGCTGTGTCAATAACCACCAGGATCAGAGGCAGATCCAATCTCCTGGCTCCTTGTTCTTATCGCCCCGCCATCTGTGAGGTGGACAGAAGTGTGTTTCTAATGGGAAGTAATGTAATTAGAGCTTGGCAAGGCCTTGGAGGGCTGAAGCTAACTAGGCTAATGGCTGAGCAAACAGCTCAGTCCCAGCTCAGCCCTGCCCATGAACTTGATGGAGTAGAACAGGAGGGCACCTGGCTTTTGTAAACTCTGTCCTTGCCCAGAGGAGCCTTAGTTGGCTGCCTTTCTCACTTGGTGTTCCCACCCGCGTTTCCTGAGTCTTCTCCATTCCCATCCTCTCCACCACCTTCTCCTCTCCATGGTATTGTGTCCAGAGCCTCTAGTCTGGAGTTTTGAGTAGCTCCTGGATCTTTGGTCCAGAAGACGGTTAGGACCTTGGACCCAGGACCACTCTACTCAATACCTCAGACTATAGCCTCTGCCACCCCACCTCAGAGCCTCCCTACTCCCCTTTGGGTTCTGAGTATTAGCTGGGGGAACAGTGACATCTGGGTGGAGGAGGGGCCTCACCACAGCTTTCCAGGGAGCAATGAGAACTGTAAACACAAAGCCAAGGTTCCCCCCACAGAGAATAAATCTCCGTTCATCCCATTGCCTGTTATTGGTGGCTGTGTGCTGGACATTGAGCTGATTTACAAGGGCTATCTCATTTAAATCCAGGAGGGAGGCCTAGTTCCATTATTGATGAGAGAATTCAAGCACACCAAAGTGTTAAGTTTCTTTCCTGAGACCATGCCACTAGCAGAAGCTAGATTCTTTTTGTTTGGTTTGGTTTGGTTTGGTCTTTCAAGATAGGGTCTCTTTGTGTAGCCCTAGCTGTCCTGGAACTAGCTCTGTCGACCAGGCTGGCCTTAAACTCAGAAGAGATCCCTCTGCCCCTGTCTCCTATGTGCTGGGATTAAAGGCATGCACCACAACGCCTGCTCAAGAGCTAGACTCTTGAAAGTCCATGCATCTGTACTGGGTGGGCTGGGGCTGGAGAAACTATCTAATATAAGACAAGAGGTTTGGCCAGCCCCAAAAGAAATGGGGAAAATACGGAGGTAGAAAAACAACTTCTAAATTCATTCTGACCAGTGGGCAGGGCAGATGTACCCAAGTACTGAGGTCAAGGGGTATGCAAATGGTTCATCTGTGGGCTGAGGGTGGGAAGGCAACGAGACTGGAGGAAGATTCAGAATGTAGGTCAGGAATTGGGCCTTGGCCACTGGCTAAGATGCAGGGCAGGGTCCATGTTGTTATTATCTAGGGAGGAGGCTGCCCCTATGGGAATGTAGGAGAAGGCACCTGGGTCAAAGGCCCCATCTTTGGGGTGGGCCAGCACATGATCAAGCATAGGGAAAGTGTCTTGTGATAGATCATGGAGGGCACACAGGTTTACAACTACTGCTGGCTCAGTGGTTGCTGGATCGGAAGGGACAAGGGGAAGCTTAGAGCAGGGGGGAATGGGGGCCTCCCCTCCCTGGTACCAGACACTAGTTCCAAAGCTGGCTTCCCGAGTCCTGCAAGATGGAGGTCACTGGCAAATGTCCTGTTTTCTTCTGAGTGAGGTCAGGCACTGGGAGGCATGACCACATTCAGATTAAGATGTCCAAAAGAGCAGGCTATGGGGTAAGGAAGTGGGCCACACCTGCTAAAAGCCCAAAGACGTTCTTTCAAAAGTCGGTCTCATCACTCACTAACAGACGAAGCCCCTGTGCTCCTGGTATAACAGTTATCAAGGTGAGAAGTAGCTTAAGGAGAGCCTGAACCATTTCAGGGGTAAAGAAGTCAATAGATATTGAGCAGCCACTGTTTGCTACTTATTATGAAACACCATGAGCTGGACACTAACGTCATTCTTACTGATGGAGAAAGTGAAGCTCAGAAAGGTAATGATTGCGTTGAGGATATATATTAGAGATCATGAATAACAACCCCAGGATTTGAACTCAGGTGTAAGCTAACACTCATAACCAGCGTCTCTTATGTGGCTGTTCCCTGGCATTACACACTGGATTGATGAACCCACAGTAGATGGATGAATGCACTCTTCGAAGGAGCCTTCCCAAGAGTCTGAGGCCCAAACAGACCTATGATTGTATTTGTGACTTTTCATGTTGCCATGACCAAATATCTGATCTGAAGCAAAATGAAGAGAGGAAGATTTGATTTTGGCTCACAGTCTGAAGGCATACAGTCCATCCTGAATGGGAAAGTATGTCAGCAGGCAGATTCGTGGTGACAAGGTGTGCAGTTGGGACTCTCCACCTCCTCATATCTTGATGGAGAAGGAAAACAGAGTAGACAGAGTAGACAGGTGTAGGCCTGGGGTCCAAGTGTTCAAACATACGAGTCTTTGGGGGGGGGCATTTTACATTAAGACCTCAATAATAGGGCAAAGAAGTTCAAATGAAATCTAGTGTTAGGTTCCCAAGTCACATCAGAATTCACTGGAAGATATCCTAAGATGAGGTTAAGGTCACAGGCTCATTGGCTGGAAATGAGATGAGAACTGCATCCCCAAGGCCCCTTGTGTGTCCTAGGCATGAGCCTCATTAGAAAACATGACCTGGCTTTCTCAAAGCACCAGGTTTATCTGTGATGCTTCTAATCTTGCCTTTGGTGTTTTGTACTGTTCAGTAGAAATATTAAACTGGCATCCTCTATCAGAGTTGGAGAAGCAAAGTTCTGGTTCTAGACAGGACAAATTAGAACAACCTCCAGGGCAAACTTAGGTCTAAGGAGCCCTTTTCTTTCTAGACATGAAATTCTTTGCATGTATTTCAGAAACGGTACAAAAATCCATAGGTAGACATGAACACTGGGGATCTGAAAAATGACTTTCAAGTCACTCCAGGGGAGCAGAAAACCAGGTCCCACCCCAGGGCTCAAGAATTATCAGGGAGACAGACCGCTGGGCAGTGTGATTTAACTGATTGAGACTTGAGGCAGAAGGTCCACAAAGATCGCTGCAAGACAGAAGCACAAGAGAGGACGTGTGCTTAGAGGCAGCTGTGTATGATGCTTGGAAGATGAGGTCTGGATGTAAAATGTTTCCTACAGGCTCATGGGCTTGGTCCTTGGTGGCACTGTTTTGGGAAGACTATGGAACGTTTTGGAACGAACCTTGTTGGAGGGAGTCGATCACTGGAGGTGGGCCTTGAGTTTTACAGCCTGGCCCCACTTCCTGTCCTTTATCTGCCTCCTGACTGTGGACAGGATGTGACCAGTTGCCTACTCTCCTGCCTTCCTACCGTGATGGACTGCATCCTCTTGGACTGGGAGTCAAAATTAACTCTCCCTCCTGAGTTGCTTCTGGTGGGATGTTTGGTCACAGCGGAGAGAAAAGTAACTAAGACAGAAGAGAAATATGTTCTTGAGGTACGGTCTGACCGTCACCAAGCCATAGGTCAAAGAAACAGAAGTTGGCGGCCACTGTCTTGTCTGAGTCTGGATTGCTGCTTGGCCTGCACCTGAAGCTTGTTGCTGGCTTGTCTTGAGGCTGTCTAGGAAGAAGAAAAAAGGAGATGAAAAGGATAGTTTTTTCCCATGTGCCTGTTGCCACTTACTTTGACATGGGGCATAGCCAATCCTCACTTAAAAAGCCTAATTCTCCAGAGAAGGAGGAGGAGGAGCAGGAGGAGGAGGAGCAGGAGGAGGAGGAAGAGGAGGAGGAAGAGGAGGGGGAGGAGGAGGAGGAAGAGGAGGAAGAGGAGGAGGAAGAGGAGGAGGAGGGGTGGGGTGGGGCGAGCACTGTACATGGTATTTCCTCCACTCTGCTCCACATGTGAAACTGCCTCTTGCCCGCTTTCTGCTGGTTTGGAGTCTACACTCTGCTGCTGTGTGCTGGGGTTCACAATATGGCACTGGGAAGAGAGGAGAAGGGAGCTGCCGCTGAAATCGGCTTGCTTCCTAGTGTAGAACACAGCTCTGAACATTTCCTAGGCTGGCTGCAGCGGTCCCTCGACGCCCACCCCAGCAGCTCTGCACCCCTGGTGTCTGACTCCCCACCCGGGACTCTGGGTCCTGCTACAGTACTTCAGCGCTTCCTTCTGGGCAGCCTTGAGGGCCAGCTGTTTTCCAGGGGCTGTCTCCACATTGTCAGACCCTGAAGCCTTTGTCCCTTTCTTTGTTCCTCTCACCGGCAAGGACCCAGGATGCTTGGATTCCTTTTAAGAGCAGAGTACCAAGGAAAAGCAAATGCCCAGTGCCAGCTTTTTCCAGCTCCTCTTTCCTTTTCTCTTTTTTTCTTTGCTGGTTTTTTTCTCTTACTTTCCACCTCACCAACTCTCACAGTTTACGGAATCTCCCAGTTACCTGGTTCGTCCCATCCTCCCCCCCTCCTCTTCGTCTTCCCTTTCCTCTTCCCCCCCCCCCCCAGCTCCCGACCACCCACACAAGAGTCTCCTCTCTAGGCTGAACAGTGGGGAGAGCAAGTCACAGCACCCAGGACCGGCATTAATGGGAATGAAAGCTACAAGATGGAGCTAAAGAATTTGCAAGCTCAGCATTTTTGTTTTGTATTGCTTTATGACTACCCTTGTATAACTTGATTAGTTCATTTGCTAATTCCAGTATCACCTGGCTAATTACAGGCCACACTATTCAGGTCAGAACACACACAGGTAGTCACCATGTGGAGGCACTCTCCGTATCTGAGACCTGTTGCTAATTCCAAGCAATCCAAGGCTTAGATTGCGCCACAGACTCCTTTACCTGTTCTTAGGCCAATGAGAGGGAGTTGTCCTTTCCACTTGCTGGGTCACTTCAGAGGCACCGGTGTCACTGGTGGGATCTAAAGTGTTTAGAGGAAGGACTAATGTGTCCTAAGACCCTGGAGAGTCCTAACCCTGTTGCTTCATAACTTGACATCCTCAATTTTAATGGAAACGTATGGGATAGGGCAGACTTGCAGCTGGAAGATATGGTAAAGATCACACAGTTTTGAAAACAATACTGCGGCTCAGACCTTGAATTGGTCTCAGGCTTGGGCAGGACAGACACCTTGATTTTATCTTGGCATTGAAGAGACGCCTGGCAACCTCCTAGTCAGCCTGGGTCCTTGCCTCACCCACTTCTCCAGACTTCCCGGTTGCGTTTCTCTCTCTCTCTCTCTCTCTCTCTCTCTCTCTCTCTCTCTCTCTCTCTCTCCTCCTCCTCACCAATTCTTCTATGGTTTATAAAGACTTAGAACCAGAGATCTGGAGAGATGCCCCCATGGTTGGGAGCACTTGCTGCTTTCAGAGAACCCAGCTCGGTTCCCAGCACCCACATGGCAGCTCACAACTATCTGTAACTCCAGTTCCAGGGGGTTAGTATTCTGACCCGCCCCTTGGAAACCAGCCTCTTGGGGCCACTCTGCATCCTGACTTAAAGGAAAACCCCCTCCCCTTCCTCTCTCTCTCTCTCTCTCCATTTCCATGAGGTGTGCATACCTCCAAGCTTTCTCTCCCTTCTCTTTCTTCCTTGTCTCCTTCTTTCCTATCTTCCTCTTCATCTCTCTATTATAATAAACCCTCTTCCTGGATGCAGCGCCTGGGTGTGAATGACTTTCCACACGCCGCCACCCCTGCAGCATCTGCTCAGCATGTTTTCCCTCTCACATGGGATACCTTGGCCTGGCCAGCTAGGAGTTTCCTACTCGTGCAAATTCATAACACAGGGACATACTCTTCTGGCCTCTGTGGGCACCAGGGACATGGCGTACAGACACACCTGCAGACAAAATATCCATTAATGTACAACTTTTAAAAGTTTAAGCCAGGTGTGGTGGCGCACACCTTTAATCCTAGCCCTCAGTAGGCAGAGGTAGGTGGGTCTC
>CABHPQ010198851.1:0-21726 GCA_902168405.1 Peromyscus aztecus
CTTTTCAAAGTGGGAAGAGTAAATCATTTCACTTCTCAGGTGGAGAGAGCTAAACGGAACTTTCCAGAGTCTGTCACAAACCAGGCCTCCTGCAGGCACATTTCAGCTCAAATAGCCTCTTAATGGACCAGCTTTTCTTCTCTGGTGGTGGTAGTGGTGGCATGTGTGTGTGTGTGTGTGTGTGTGTGTGTGTGTGTGTGTGTGTGTTTGTGAGTTCACATGTCACATTCTTTTTTAAAAACTGAAATTGTTCTTTATGATGCTAGAGTCAAGTAGAGAGTTCAGCCTTCAACTTCCATGGCTCTCGGCCTCTGGAATGTCATAGTTAAGATTGTTCATGCACTTACTATATACTAGAGGCTGTTGACTCAATTGACACAGCACACTGCAGATGTTGTGACTTACTCCACACTCCCGATGATGGAACTGAGGTAATGCAAAGAACAACCATGTCAAGATCACTGGCATTCAAGAGAAGGAAGCAGAATTTAAGCCCAGAGCGTTCAACTTTGAAGCAGATGTTCCGGTCCCGTGTTATTGTTGCTGTTGTTATCTTACAAAGTGCCTGACAAGGATAACCCAAGGGAGAGGGCTTTCTTTGGGGTCACAGTCTGAGGGGACAGTCCATCATGGCCAGGAAGGTAATGTGACCGAAGTATAAGGTCAGTGGCCACTCTACCCCTGGTCAGGAAGCAGACAGAGATGGATGCTGGTGCTCAGCGCTTCCTCCTTTTTTAAATTAATTTGGGACCCTGGTCCATGGGATGCAGCCACTCCCATTCAGGGTGCATCTTCCCTCTTCAGGCAAACCTCTCAGGAAACACCCTCATAGACATGTCCTGCAGTTTGTCTCCTGAAAGATTCTAAATCTATCAAGTTAACAGTCAAGATTAATCAATACAATTACTATATTGACTCAATAAACCTGAAAAAAAGTTTTCTCATTTTCTGTCTACCAGGAAAAAGAACTACCCAGAAATGTGTGCCCACTGGGGTCAGTATTACAAAACGCTGCTGTGTTTAGGTTTCTTGACACGTTTGGTACCAGGTGTCATCTTGACTAATTATATACGAGGCATCTCTGAGGACTCACCTGTCAATGACAGACCATAACTGGTTGGCTTACCCCTGGAATCCAGGTGCAGGAGACATGGCGAGTCTCCAGCTTTGAGAAAAGGGTTGAGCACTGAGAAGGCCTTGGCAAGGCTTTAGATTTGATAGGTCTTCTCTGTCCTCTCTCTGTCTTTCTGTCTCTCTGTCTCTGTCTCTCTGTCTCTCTCTCTCATTGCACCAGGGAAACAGGTTCTCCCTAGATAGCCCAGGCTGTCCTCAAACTTGTGATCCTCCTGCCTCAGCCTTCTAAATGTTGCTACTATGTGCTATTATGCCTGGCCTGAATTAAAGACGGCCAATTTGCTTGAGTAAGGCAAGTATCAGCCTACCCATTTAATGGGAGAACCTGAAAATAAATAATGCCTTATTATCAGAGGTCAGTGGAGAGCAGCTGGAGGAGACCCCATGACCCTGAGGATTTTCCTTCTGCAGCTGTCAATCACCTCCTCTGACCCCCATGCCACTGGAAAACACACACTCAGCGTGACAGATGTCTATTGGGTAAGCTTATGGTAGACAGCCTTGGGAATTTGGCGTTTCCCTAACTTAGTCTGTTCTCCCAAATCCCCAGGCATCTAAGTTCAGAGGCCTCCCAGGGAGTTATTTTGTACAGGAGCCAAAGTTATGTAAGGTTAGGAGACAGAAGAGAGGCTGTGTGAAGCATGGTGGGGCGTGACACGACTCTGAGGGAGCTGTGCAGGAGGCGGCCCAGCCCCAGCCTGAACGGCACCTGTTCCACCGGAACTGCCTTGGATGTGATCTCCTGAGCCCTTCGCCTAGACAGAGTGAAGGCCTGGACAATGGACTGAGGTCCACAGGCAGAGGGTGGGGCCCTGCCAGACGCTCCAGCCTGTGTAGTCTCCTTGGTTCACCAGGAAACAGAAGCATCATTTGTTGTTTCCATTTCCAGGGCAGAAATGGGAAAGGAGGGGTGGAGGAGGAAAGATCCAGAGCTAGCTAGGGGGTATTGTTAGAAATGTCAACAGGTCTTGATTCTACTAGGCTGACTGGCCAGTGAGCTTCAGGTATCTAACTGTCTCTGCTTTCCTCCCTCCCTCCCCCTCCCCCTCCCTCCTCCCTCCCTCTCTCCCTGGGGGGGGATTACAGGCCAGCACACCTTCCCACCTGGCTTTTTAAGTGGGTGCGGGGAATCTAAAATCAGGTCCTCATGCTCGGGAGGATCTCAGGACCCAGAGTTTGAGCAGCAAACACTTTACTGACTGGGCCATCTCCCAGACCTGCTCTTCAGGCCTCTCTATCCACAGCTCTTCCTCGTCTTTATGAAGTTGACACTTTTGAAGACATGACCCTTTTTCTCTTTGTGTTAATAGTATGAATGGATGTTTTGCCATGATGACATTCCTCACTGGGACACTGCAGAGACGGTGGGTCCCCTCTGGATGCTGTGGTGTCTTTCTTTCCCCTTGCTGAGGTTAACTTTGATCACCTTTAGACTGTTGTTTGATTTTCCCCCCACTTTATACTCCTTTTTACCCCTTTGCAACTAATAACCAGCCTGAGGGAAACACTTAAAGATGATGGTACAGAATATCCCACTCTTTGTCCAAATACCTCCATAGGCTTAGCTTCATTGGTAGTTCTTGCCTAACTCTGTCATTATGGTAAAGTTTGCAAAATGAACACTTTCCCAACTATAGCCCTCTCTCCACTTAGGCCAGCTCATCTAACTTGGCATTTTATCCTCCTTTTCATTTAATTATTCCTTCATCCATTCATTGCTGGTGAAGACCCTGAAATTCTTTCCAGTGATTTATAATTCACTTCTGTCCATAACTGATGTGGCCAGATGGAGTCCCTCTAATCTGGCTCCTGTGTCCTTGTGATGCCCCTCCCCTTCCCACCCCTTCATTACTTCCCAGCACACTAGGATATCTTAGGGTCACCTTGTCTCTCTTCCCCCCAACCCTGGAATAAGTCCTTTTTCTACAAAGCGCTGTTCCTTTTGGTGGGGAACTGCATTAGAGGCCAAGCTGGGAACCTGGATGTGCTCACTTCTAGTGGAGTGCCTTTGCTTCTTGACTATTGCAATGGTAGGAGATATACACCTGTGTGTAAGCATGCACACATAAACATTCACACGGGTGCACAGGGCGTGCATGTTCACACACATACATAGGCTTTAGAAGTCACAAGGATAGACTGATATTTCCACTTCCACACTTGATTCTCCCTCACCGTCTCCCAGTTCTTCTCCATATTCACAGCCACTCCCAGCCTGTCCACAGTGAGCCTTAAGTGTCAGCAGTGACACTCAGTCGTTCCTCAGTGCTTTGACCATACGCACTCGTGTGGGAACGGCTTCCCTTGTCCCTTTACAGTAAACAACTCACTCCTGGAAATGCACGCTTGCTTCTTATTTTTAAAATCCATGGAAGTTTTAGTGGCTGATTGTGGGCAATCTGAAAAACCTCCTGAGAACTCAGACTCCCCTGATAACACCTGTTAGCAGGCTGGTTGGATGGCTTCGAGGTTAAGAGCACTTGCTGTTCTTCTGGGAAATGAGTTCCCTTCCCAGTACCCATGTTGGGTGGCTTACAACCACCTACAGCTCCAGCTATAGAAGATCCAACAGCCCTTCTGACCTTTGAGGGTGCGCGCGCGCAAGCGCACACACACACACACACACACACACACACACACACACACAAATAATAAAATAAATCTTAAAAAATCCTAACCTGTTATTGGTCAGTAAATGCAAGTCAGTCCACATTGTGCTATTGGATTTGGGGTGTTTTCATCCTGTGGTGGGAAGGCAACTGTAGTTTCCCGGGAGCAACTTCTAATTGAAGACATCTTTGAAAATATACTGTGTGGTACCAGAATTCACTCCAACAGGCACTTATGCTTGGTAAGTCTTACAGTGGGTCTTGTCAGAGCATGCCAGCAGACAGCAGACCCACCAGCCACACTTCATTATGACTGACTGTACTGAGCTCCTCACAGAATTCAAGGAAACAGGTTCTCATGCCCATCCTGCCCAAAGAGGCTAAAATCTACCTGCCTTCCTCTCACTTCAGGAAAAGCAGCAGAGGCAACTATAAACTATCTTAAATGAGGTCTAGATCATTCTGGAAATAAGCCCAGATCACTCCTCCCCAGTGATTCCTGCATTTATATTTTCCTGCTTTTTGGTTGCAAGCTCCTTCATTCACAGACTTCTTGCCTTGATGTCTGGAGTGTTTAGCAGCGGAGACAAGACCAGGACCCTGGAAAGGAGAGACCCTTGTGCACAGATATCAACGGGGCTGCATGTACAAGAGATCTGCAATTCCTTATCTCTTTTTTCACCTGATTGTAGGGCAGGGGTTGAATGGGTGATACCAACATGTCCTTACAAAGGTTAGGCTGCAGCATGGGGAAAGATGCACCCCCAAGCCTCCTTTCAAGAATGACTGCATCATTTCCCAGCTCCAGGTAGTTTGCAGGTCCCTCCAGGTAGGTAGAATTCATGGGAAACCATCTCACTCAAGTATAAGATTTTATGTGTGTGTGTGTGTGTGTGTGTGTGTGTGTGTGTGTGTGTGTGTGTATTTTTTTTCTGTCATGATATTAATGGTCATATAGAGTACTAACTAATTCTAGAAATGAGCTTCATCCAGCCTTCTGTATGTAATTTTGGTCTTGAGTCTGAAGCAAGTAACTAGGAATTAAGTTTGTATACTCTGGATGTATTTAACAGATTGTGGTTCTTTAACCTCTTTGAGATCTGCTGCATATGACATTTAAAATATTAAAGTTTTCTGCAGTGAACTGTGACCATTCCTAACAGTGACCTTTGAGGTCTCCAAAAAGATGGTGGGGCCCCACAATGACGATTCTACCTGGAGTGTGGTACTGCCACTAAGCTGATAAATACCACCCAAAGATCAGCTTTGGACTACAAACTTCTCAGAATAACTTCAAAGTGGTTAGCTAAGATAGTCCAACCTCACAGACTGCTGTACCACGGAATTCAGATAAGCTCTGCATTTTCCCATTACAAAGAGACTGGACAACAAATGATACAGCTTACTCTTCCAGGACTTGACCATTATTTCAATTTTCTCGGGGTCCCCTAAAGATGCCATTACCCCCAGACAACAGGAAGTATTTTTAAGAACATGATGCCCACATTCCCAAGAGGTGGGGTGGGTAGTTTTTGGTCATTCGGTGGGTTTTGGATATTTGTTATCATTTAGGGAGATTGGTTGCAAATTGTTACTGGTCATGGTAAGGGAGGAAACTAAGCAAGGGAGGTTGAATTCAAGGATCTTGTCTTGGTTAAGGTTTTTATTGCTGTGAAGAGGCACCATGACCACGGCAACTCTTGCAAAGGAAATGTTTGGTTGGGGTGGCTTGCTTACAGTTTTGGAGGTTCAGTCCATTATCGTCATGGCAGGGAGCATGGTGGCGTCCAGGCAGACATGGTCCTAGAGGAATAGCTGAGAGTCCCACATCTAGAAGGCAACAGGAAGTTGACTGACTGTGACACTGAGCAAAGCTTGACCAAAAGACCTCAAAGCCCACCCCCACAGTGACACATTTCCTCCAACAAGGCCACACTTCCTAATAGTGCTACTCCCTATGAGATTATGGGAGCCAGTTACATTCGAACTACCACAGATCTCTTTCTGAAAAGAAAAAGGGGGATATAGAAATGATAGAATAAAAGGGTAGATTATTGAATCTACTTTTAAACTAAAAAAAAAGCAACTACTAATCTCAAATATTTTACGTTGGTATGGGTTTTTGTATATTGATACAAATTTAAGGTTATTTTTGTTTTAACATGCTGTATACATGTTTCTGTTCTTGTTTAAGGTATTGTACCTATGCAGCTCATTTAAAAATGTAAAGTTCTAGTTCTTAAAAGCTATTTTTACAAACTGTTGAGGATAATTAAGAAATTTAGGTTAGTAGTTAGTCATCTGTAACAATCAAATTTGTAGTCATGTAGGTATGTTTTTAAGGTCAAACAGAGATATATTTAGATAGATACATGGTCTTTAAACACTTTAGAGACCTACAGAATATGGCATTTAAGATGTTTTAATAACATAAGACTTTTCATGACAGTGAGATCATCTGCTCCTGGCAGTACCAATCTACTTTAAAAAAAAAAAAAAGATGGTTGGCATTGAAGAACCTCTATATGGAGTTTGCTTTCAATGTGACAAACCTAGCCACTGGCCAAGAAACTGCTCTTGCCTCGACTGCTGACAGTATGCTGCCCAAATTGGACAAGCAGGACACAAAAGAAGGTGACTGCCAAATTTTGTCAAGACAAGGTAGGACAATCCTTTAAAATAACTGTTTTACAGAAAAGTCTGTCAGATATTCTAGGCCTATAGGCTAAAGATGGATATCCCACCATTACAAAGGAACCTTGGGTGACTGTCCAGGCAGCCAACTATTTCTGTCATTTCTATAGTTTTAGAAATTGCTTGCTCTGCATTTCCTGTTTACTCGGGTAATATTATATCCTTCCTGGGTCTCTGATGGAGTTGAAGACTAGACAGTTATAGTGTCACAGTTTTCCTTGTTATCAAATTCAAAAAAGAAACTTACATAAAGTTTATAAAGTTGAGAAATATAAAAACTTAAGTTGTTTGTCAAGAAAATCTTTTAAGGTCTAAAAAGAAATTTTTAGGATGATAAACAAGTTATAAAAAATTGTTTAGGTATAAAACGTTGAACTCATCAAGGTAAGATAGATAATAGAGTAATTTCTCCAAATTTGCAGATACAAATGGACTGGACATTATAAATGTAATTCTTACTTGATAATTGTTCTTACTGTATATAGTTTTACTGTATTAGAGTTAAAACCTTTCCTTTTTGGGGGCTGGAGAGATGGCTCAGAGGTTAAGAGCACTGACTGTTCTTCCAGAGGTCCTGAGTTCAATTTCCAGCAACCACATGGTGGCTCACAACCATCTGTAATGAGATCTAGTGCCCTCTTCTGGCCTGCAGTCACATATGCTGTATACATAATAAATAAATAAATCTTTAAAAAAAAGCATTAAAAAAAACCTTTCCTTTTTATTTAGACAAAAAGGGGGAAATGATATGGGATATTTTACACTGTGTAAAGGTGTATTGCTGTGTTTGGTGTAATAAAGAGCTGAATGACCAATAGCTAGGCAGGAGAGAATAGATGTGATTTCCAGCATAGAGGTCTTTGGAAAGCATAAAAGTGAATTTGCCAGTGAGATGCAGAGGAAGCAGAACGTGCAGTATGAAGATGAGGTAACGAGCTACATGGCAGAACATAGATTAAAAAATGTGGGTTAATTTAAGTTATAAGAGCCACTTGGAAAAATGCCTAAACTAAAGGCCAAGCTTTCATAATTAATAATAAGTCTCCATGTCATTATTTGTGAGTTGGGGGCCCAAAGAAAAGTCTGAATACACACAAGGTCACACCTTCTACAGGTTGCTTGCACCTAGGTATTTATCCCATTTGGGCACATAAAATCCAACTACTCCTTTTGATTTGAGACATGCCTAGTGTCTTAGTTAGGGTTTCTATTACTGTGAGGAGACATGACCATGGCAACTCTTATAAAGGAAAAACAGTTTCAGAGGTTTAGTCCATTATCAACTTGGTGGGACACAGTGGCATGCAGGGAAGACATGGAGAAAGAGCTGAGAGTTCTACATCTTGACTCACAAACAACAAGAAGTGGTCTCAATGTCACATGAGTGAAGCTTGAGTAAAGAAGACCTCAAAGTCCACCCCCACAGTGACAGACTTCCTCCAACAAGGCTACATCTACTCCAACAAAGCTACACCTCCTAAAAATGTCACTCTCTATGAGCTGATGGAGGCCAATTACATTCAAACTACCATATTCCACTCCCTGGCCCCCATAAACTTCTAATATCATAATGCAAAATGCATTTAGTTCACTTTCAAAAGTCCCCATAGTCTATTACAGACTCAACAATGTGTGAAAGTCCAAAGTTCAAAATCTCTTCTGAGATTCATGCAATCTCTTAACTGTAATCCCCAATGAAATCAAAATAAAAAAATAGATCACATACTTCCAACATATAATGGCACAGGACATACACTACCATTCCAAAATGTAGGGAAGGGAACTTAGAAAACACTGGACCAAAGCAAGACCAAAAACCAACTGGGCAAACTCCAAACTCTACATCTCCATGTCTGATGTCAAAATGCTCTTCAGATCTCCAACTCCTTTCTTCTTTGTTGACTGCAACACACTTCTTTCTCTTGGGCTGGTTCCACTCGCTATTAGCAGCTTTTCTTGACAGGTCTCCCATGGCTCTGGCATCTCCAACATCTTGGGGGGCTCCAAGGAAATCTAGGCTTCAACTTCAAAACTTCACTCAATGGCCTTCTCTAGGCCTCCATTCAGGGACACCCCTGACACATGCCTGGCCTCAGCAGCTTTCCATAGTAGCTCCTTGACTCTAAGGCCAGAACCATGTGGCTGAAGCTGCCAAGTTCTGCTGCTAATTGAGGCTGGAACAAGGTCCCCTCATTCACTTACACCTTCACCAACTTTCTGCTTTCATTCATTGCCTAAGCTTGACTGTTCTGGAACTTTCTCTGTAAACCAAGCTGTCCTCAAACTTAGAGATCTGCCAGCCTCTGCCTTCTCGATGCTGAGATTAAAGGCGTACACCACCACACCTGGCTCTAAGCTTTTCTTTAATTTCTTTTCACGAGTTGGGAATTTAGCTGGTTGTCCTGGGGTCACCACTTCCTTTACTCCATTTCTTTCTTTCTTTTTTTTTTCTTTTAAGGTTTATTGATTCTTTGTGGATTTCACATCATGCGTCCTGATTGCACTTATCTCCCTGTCCCCTCCCGTCTACCCTCTGCCCTTGAAACATCCCCCTCAAAAGAAAAATTTAAAAGAAAAACCAAAAACCAAACCAACCAACCAAACAAACAAACAAAAACAAATAAAGGAGAATAATCTCATCATGGAAGCTGTAGTATGGCCTTGTGAGTCACATAGTTTACCCTTTAGTCCATACATCTTTACTTGTAAGCGTTCATTGCTATGAGTCATTGGTCTGGTTCGAGGCCTCTGGCTTCTGCTACACTACTGATAATGGGCTTTCACTGGGACTCCTCTTGGATATCCTGTGTCGTGGAGATCCAGCAGTTTTAGATCTGCAGGTCGGACCTCTTCACAAGTTCCAACGGTTCATAAATGAGGTGGATGTTGGGGTGGGCCAACTCATAGCCTTGGTTCTGGGCCTGGATTATAGCTGGGTTGGTCAGCCTGCCAGTTTTCCTTCATCATCACTACCTGAGCGAGCTCTCCAGCTCTGCCTCAGCTAGCTCACCCAATGTAGCCTGCAGCAAGGAGCAGAGCCAGTTTTGCTCTCAGGCCCTCAGGTCTGGCTCACTCACACCCATACCACCAGGGCCGGCTCTACCATTTTGCCCCAGTGATGTGCAGGACCATCTCTCCCAATTGCTGTAGGGGTATATGGGGGAAGGTATGGGATCAGTTTTCCTGCTCTCACATCCTCAGTGCCAGCTCACCTGCATGCCTGCCAACAGGGTCAGCACTAGTGTGCTGCCCAGGTGGGTTGTAGGGCCCACTCTCCTGTGTGCTGCAGCTAGTGAGGGGCAGGACTAGTTCTCCCACTCTCAAAACCTCAGGCCCAGCTCTCCCACCTGCCACAGGTGACAAGGGGTGAGGGAGGAAGGCATCTTTCCCTCACCCATGCCACCATATGGCAGACAAGGAGGGGGATCAATTCTCCTGCTCTCACACCCCCAGGGCCTGCTCGCCTGTACCCCTGCCAACAGAATCAGCTCTAGTGTGCTGCCCAGGTGAGGTGCAGGGCCTGCTCCCCCAAGTGCTACTGCCAGTGGGGGGCAGCGCCAGCTCTCCCACTCTCAAGACCTCAGGCCCAGCTCCCCCGCCTGCCACAGGTGGTGAGGGGCAGAGGGAGGGGGGAAGTCTCTCCTTCTTTGCTCACTCTACCCTGAGGCAGATGAGGGGTGAGACCAGATCTCCCAAGCACATTCTTGGGGCCAGTCACCTGTGTGCCTGTTGGTAGGATCAGTCCTACTGTGCTGCCAAGGTGAGGGGCAGGGCCCAATCTCCTGAGTGCCACAGCTGGTGAGGAGCAGGGTCAGCTCTCCTACTCTCATGACCCTGGCATCAGCTTTACCCTGCCTGCAGTAGGTGGCGAGGGGTGAGGGGTGAGGGAGGTATCTCTCCCTTGACACTGCATGACAGACAGTGGGGCAGGCTCTCCCACTCCCCCACTTTCAGGGCCGGCTCACCTGTACTCCTGCCAATGAGGACAGCTCTCCTGTGTTGCCTAGGGGAGGTGCAGGGCCAGTTCTCCTAGTGCTGCAGCCAGGGAGGGGCAGGGCCAACTCTGTTTAGCCCTATTCTCCCTGCCTTCCGTGGTAAGAGGAGTTATGGTCGTCAACACAGACTGTGACATGGCCCTTGGCAGCAGCCCAGGCCCAGACATCACCACGGCCCCTGGTGGCAGTGTATTTCACCCAGGTCTGTATGGACCCAGCCGTGGCACAGCCCTCAGACACTAACATAGCCACAGGTGGTGGCCCAGATCCTGGGCATCTGTATGGCCTTTGGTGGTAACACAGGCCATAGACATCAACACAGACTTAGGCTGTGGTAGACCATGGACCCAGACATGGTCCTTGGTAGCGGCCTGGGCCCAGATGTCATCATGGACTTTCTTGGCATTGCAGGTCACCCAAATAGGCATGGCCCTAGCGGCAGTGTAGCCCTGAATGCCAACATGTCCCCAGGTGGCAGTCCAGACCCTAGGCATCTGCTTGGCCTTCGATGATAACAGGAGTCACAGATATCAACACAGACTCTGGCTGCAGTAGGGTCATGGATCCAGACATGGCCCTCAGCCCAAGTTCAGGTTCAGATGATACCATGGCCCTGGGTGGCCCAGGCCACCCAGTTCTGTATGGCCCCTGTGGCAGCCTAACCCTCACATACCAGCATGGCCTCAGATATTTGCCAAGACTACAAACCTCTGCATGGCCCTCAGTGGTGATAGGAGACACAGATATCACTACAGCCCCCTCAGTTGCATCAGGGTCTCAGATCAAGACATAGCCCTTAGCAACAGCCCAAGCCCAGACATCACCTTTGACTTGGGTGGCAAGCAGGCCATTCATGTCAGTCTGTTCCTCACTATCCTTGCTTCTTCAGATCCACCTCTCTTCCCAGCCCATGAACCATTTTGTCTTTCTCTCCCATTTCCCCATGCTATACTGGCTCACCATAATGGTGCTCAACTGCCTGGCACCACTCATGGTTGTGTCCTGCCCGCCCAAGTTAAAAGGGATGGCATGGTGCTGTTGCTGTTCTCTTCTCACATGCCCAGGCCTAGAAACACTAGATCTCCATTTCCTAATCTCCTTGAGCACGGGACGTAGTTCCATTCCATTTCCTGGTGCTCTGGTTCCCCTCAAATTGTATATTTTGTATTTTTCCTTGTCCAGCTTGCTACTTTTCATTATAGATCTGTATAAGAGTGAGCAATAATAGCCACACAACAGAGTCAATGCTAGCCTGTTTGGAGATTTCCTCTGCCAATGGAATTAATACAAATCTCTTCACTTTAGTCTCAAGCTGACTTTTTAGACAAGGTCAAAAAGCAGCCACGTTCTTCACCAAAATATCACAAGAATGATCTCAAAACCAGATATTAATATTCTTCTCCTCATTAACTGCTTGAGCTAGGACTCCACAGTTTATTAAGTCACACTCAGCACCACTGTCTTCCATGCTCCTACTAGGATGGCCCATTAAGCAGCACTTAAAGCATTCAACTGCTTTTCTAATCCACAGTCCCAAGGTCCATATTCCTTCAAACAAAAGCATGGTCAGGCCTATTGCAGCACTAACCTAGTCCCTGGTACCAACTTCTGCCTCAGTTAGGGTTTCTAGTGCTGTGAGGAGACACCATGATCATGGCAACTCTTATAAAGGAAAAACATTTAATTGGGATGGCTTACAATTTCAGAGGTTTAGTCCATTATGAACTTGGTGAGACATGGTGATATGCAGGCAGACATGGTGCTGGAGAAGGAGTTGAGATTTCTACATCTTGACCCACAGGCAACAGGAAGTGGTTTCAATGTCACACTGAGTGAAGCTTGAGCAAAGGAGACCTCAAAGCCCACTCCCACAGTGACATACTTCCTTCAACAAGGGCACATCTACTCCAACAAGGCCACACCTCCTAATAATGCCATTCCCTATGAGCTTCTGGGAGCCAATTACATTCAAACTACCATACCTAGGAAGTTCACTGAGGCCTTCCAAAGGACTGCACAGTGCCCAGTCCTCTCTCTATTCTGTCAGCCTTCTTCTCTTTCCTACATAGATACCCAGGCCAAGAGAACCTGCTGAGGAACTTCCTATGTACTGCTGTTTGAATTTGTCCCCCAGGAGATGGAGCCAGGGGTGCAACCAGCCAGAGAAGGCATAGGCTAAGTTTAGGGAAGCTTCAGGTAAGACAGGCAAATAGACATTGTGTGATTTGTTTCAGGGATCAACCTACATAAAGCTCAGGGACTTCACACTTTTGCCCATATTCTGCAAACCATCCAGGTCCTGTCTGGACTTTAAAGAGTCTTTGTTAAATGTATTGATAGTGATGAATGGCTCTTTTACTTTTATGAGATTGTGGGCTCTGTGTTTTGTTTGTCTACAACAAGAGAACAGGAACAAACTACATGAAGCAGAAAGAATAGCAGCTGAAGTGGGGAAGTCAATATCCCACCTGAAGAAATGCTCCCCTCAGGAAGACTGGGACTTCCATGGCAACTGTATCCTTCTGTCTTTATTTGTATGGCAAGACAGTCCTTGATGCTATGCATCTAGTCTCCTTGGACACCCCTCATTAGCCTATCCCACTTCTCTTTCCAGAAGCCCAGGTATCTTTAGTTAGCACTATGGAAGCACCAATATAGTCCTCTTGAGTTTCATATTTTGGGCATGACTTCCTTTTTTCTACACATTAATACATTTTATGTCCCCCATCTCATAACCAACTACTAATTTATTTTAGAGAAAAATTGTTGAACCTTCAGATTGAAAAGAGAAAAGTGAAAATTTCTTTATATTAACATTTACTGTGTTCTTACAACGTGCTAGGTTATTATAGTTTAATATATGACCTCCATAGCCTCATGTTTTAAATGCTTGTTCATTAGGTGGTGGTACTCTTTTGGGAGACTGTGGGAGGTGAGGCCTAGTTGGCAGAGGTAGATTACTGGGGGTGGGCTTTGAAAGTAATAACTAGCCCATGGTTCCTGCTGCATTGTCTGCCTCCTGGTCTGTTGTGATGTGGATATCCTCTGTTACATGCTCCCTCACTGTGATATAACCTGTTCTGCTGTGTCTTTCCCAGCCATGATGAATCAAAACTATGACCTGAATAAATCTTTCCCTCTTAAGTGGTTTCTCTCAGGTATTTTGATCTCGAATGCAAAAGTAACTAATATGGAAAATTAGTACCGGGGTGGGGTTGTTATGCAGCTAAATCTGACAATGTGGTTCTTAGGCCTTTGGAACCAGTTTGTGAGAGGAATTTGGAAGTGTTCAGGAATGCAGGCTAAAGGTACCCTATGTGCTGTAGGCAACACTTTATAGGCAATACTTGAGGGATTTGGAAAACCAGAATACTGATAGAAATGTCTACAGTGGAGGTCAAGCTCATGAGGATTCAGATGGAAACAAGAACTCTGTTGGGAATTAGGATAGAGACCTATTTGTTTTACGTTCTGGAAAGATGGCTCTGTTTTCTTCATATCCTGAGCAACATTGAATTAAAATGTTATGGATTAATTTGGTGGAGGAAATTTCAAAACACCAAAGAATTCAGTCTGTGGCATAGTTCCTGTTACCTGCTTTTGGCTAGGCTTATAGTGAGAATCAAAAAGAGAGCAGAAAGATTTTTTTTTTAAAGTGCAGTTTGGTCAGAAGTTTAGCATGTTTGAAGTGGCAAAAGAAGAGGCCTTAGTTCTCAAAGAGATTAGCATCATTAATGCTACCAAGCAGGTGGTACTGGGATGCACATAAAATGTATTAATGTGCAGAAACATGGTAACCATATACAAAGTATGAAACTCAAAGGAAAACTAGACAATGGTGCTTCTATAGTACTACGTAAAAGGAGAGAGGCCTGAGCTTCAGGAAGGAAGATGGGGTACACTATGCATGGTTAAGGAGACTTAGACATCAAGAGTGGTCTTTTCATGCAGATGAAGGCACCAAATTAAACCCCCACTGGAAATGCCCATTAAGCTCTGCCTATACCATGTAATACTTTAGCCTACAGCTCCAAAGTCTTCCAAATTCCTCTTACAAACCAGTTCCAAAGGCTCAAGAACTACATTGTCAGATTTAGTCACACAACAACCCCCCTCCTGGTACCAATTTTCTATAGGGAAATGATAGGAAAGATGTCTTGAAGGCATTTCAGGAATTGACAAGGCCCCACCTATTGTAGATTCTAAAGTTTTAACTGCAATTTTATTTGAAAGTCTTTTCTTTAGAGAAAGGATACTGCTGGGTGTTCTACTTGCACAGAGTGGCCTAAGGAAGTATTTTTCCAAGCTTAGCCACACAGATACTCACAGAGGCCACTGCAGCTATGGCTCAATAGGGCCCTACTGTTATTCAAGGTTGTGGTAGAACTTGGCATTATCTATGTGGTGCTGTGTTGCAGGTGTGAAAAAATCGAGAATCATGAGGGATTCCATAATCCAAGAATTATGGGGGATTCCATCAAAATATTTGAGAAAAGTCTACAGTGCAGGTAATGTGTAGCAGCGATAGATTTTCTGTAGGGTTGCCCTTAAGAGGGCCATGCATGAAGAGGTGAGGGTTGTTGTGCAATACTCTTTTACACTGTGTGAAGATGTGTCACTGTGATTGGTTTAGTAAAGAGTTTAATGGCCAATAGGCAGGAAGGGGTTAGGCAGGACTTCTGGGGACAGAGAGGTCTCAAGAAGGAAGAAAGGAGGAGTCAACAGCCAGACACAGAAGAAGCAGGACATGCAGGAGGAGAGGTAAAAGCCACAAGCAATGCAACAGCATGTAGATTAATAGAAATGAGTTAATTTAAGTTATAAGAGCTAGTTAGAAACAAGCCTAAGATAAGGCTGAGCTTTCATAATTGATAATAAGTCTCCATGTCGTTTTTTGGGAGCTGGTGGGACAGAGAAAGACTCAGCACAGAGGGTGAAGCTAAATTTCAATGGAGACTCCAGGATGATGGAGATGCCAGGAATATGGGACATGCAAAGCCAGCCCAATAGAAGAGACCGTAGAGCTGAGGCCTGCCAATCCAATGAAGCTCAATCATGACCCTATATGCTCTAGATATTAGATGTGAAGCCACGGGACTCGGTGTTTGTGCTGGCGAATCTCTTTCTAACTTTAGACCAATCTTTCCTTGCCATCATCCTGTTCCTCCTTTGGGGAATAGTAATGTTTACTCTGTGCTGTGGTATCTTAGAAGCAAGGGACCTTGCTTTTTATTTTGTAGGGCTCACTCACAGCTAGGAGATTGCCTTGAGTCACAGAAGAGATGGAGACATTTGAGCAATACTGGCATGGTTAAGACCTTGGGGACTGCATTGGTTACTTTTCTGCTTCCTGTTTCCACAAACCTGATAAGAAGCAATCTGAGGAAGGAAGAATTGATTTCGTCACTGTTTGAGGTGAAGTCAGCCATCATGGTGAGGAAAGCTTAGAAAGAATGAAAAAGAAAAAGAGTGGATGAGCGGAGCATTCATCTTTCTCTTGCTTCCTGACTGGAGACAAATATGACCAACTTCCAGCTCATGAGAGGGTGTCGCCCACATTCATGGTGGGCCTTTACCTCAGCTAAACCTCTCTGAAATCTTCACAGTTACATCCAGAGGCATGGTGTTTTTTTAAAAAATAATATATTTATTTGTATTTTATGTGTGTTGGTATTTTTGCCTGCATGTATGTCTGTGTAAGGGTGTTGGAGTCCCTGAACAGGAGTTACAGACAGTTGTGAGCTGCCATGTGGGTGCTGGGAATTAAACCTGGGTTCTCTGGAAAAGCAGCCAGTGTTCTGATCCACTGAGCCATCTCTCCAGCCCCCTTCTTAGGTGTTTCTAAATCTAATTAAATAGACGATAAAATGTAACAATCACAGGCATGCTTGAAGTTGGACTAAATGTATTTTTGCATTATGGGATGGCTGTGCCTCTTTGGAAAGAAGTGAGAAATACTACAGTTTGAATCTGAGATGTCCCCTACAGATTCACGGTTTGAATTCTTGTCCCCAGGTAGTGGTGCTACTTGGAGAGGCTATAAAATGTTTAGGTGGCAGAAGCAGACCACTAGGGGTTGTACCCAGCCCCTGGTTCCTGTCATACACACTGCTTCCTAGTTTACTGTGATGAGGACGGTCTCTGCCTCACACATGCTCCCACCAGGAACTGAGCCTCTCTACCATGTCTTTCTCACCATGAGGAACCTGAGTCCTCTGAAACCAGGAGCTAAAAGAAACCTTTCCCCTCTTAAATTGTTTCCAGCAGGAGGTTTGCTCCCAGCAAAGCAAACGGAACTAGTATGTAAGCATTTTAGAGGCTGGAGAGATGGCTCAGTGGTTAAGAGCAGTTGTTACTCTTGCAGAGGACGTGGGCTTCCACTCCCAGCACCCACATGGTGGCTCACAAACATCTGTAACTCCAGTTCCAAGGGAACTGACACCCTTTTTTGACCTCCATGGGCACTAGGCACTTGTGTGGTACAGATACATGTGTAAACAAACACTCATAAAACAAAATAAATCTGAACGAGTTTTAAAAAACTTAAAGCCTTTCACACATTCTTTCACTTGTGTGCCTAATGAGCCTAAGAGGCAGCCACCATTGTTATTTCAATTTTATAGATAGGAAAGGTAAGGCTTGGCCAAGTTAAGAAACTTGTGTCTGGTCCAAGAGCTGGGAGACTCTTAGCCACACGTGCTGCAAACTCCCTGGGGACAAAGAAATTGGAGGAAGTACAGAGGACTGTTGTTAAATCCAGAAGGGTTGTGACCTGTCATCTGGTGACCATGGGGCCTAACGCAAGAACTTGGACTGCTGCAGGCAGCTTGCAGCTGGGAGCTCTGAGACCAGATTTTGCCCTGTAAGCTCAAGGCAGCACTGTGCCCCACTCCTGGTGAGGAAGCCCATGGCTCAGGAGCTGCAAGACAGTGGCTTCTGCTCCAGCCAAGGGGAACTGGTTAGACCAGTTTTTCCTGCCTTTGGAAAAGTAGGTGCAAGCATAAGAGCAAAACTTAAGAGATCGGGCAGAGATCCACCCCCACTCCCCCAATACCCACCTTCGCAGGAAATTGTGAGTGTTGAAGAGGGGGTATGTGACTGATGAGGGTAGGTAGGGTGCTTTGTGAAAAGAGAGGCTTGTGTGTAGATTCCCTTTGCAGGGGAGACTCTTGATTCTTTCTCCCTCCTTTCAATGTCAGATGGGGTTCAAGATCTTCTCATGGAGTCCACATGCTAGGTTAGGCCAGGCCTACTTGATCCTAGCTGACCACTGCCCTGTCTATTCTGTTTAAGCCTGGTTACATAAACGCGGATGGCCCCATGGTTAGCTCAAATGTTAGTACCTGGAGTTCTTCATGATCATGGACAAAGGACAGCCGGAGTGTGGGAGGGTCCATGTGACACTCCAACCCCACCTTCTGTCTGTTGGAAGACTAGATTCCATATCACCTTCTTAGCATCAAGGGTTAATTCTGATGCTGTTGGCCTGGGCCCAGGACCCTTTTCTCCTGCCGGGGGTAGGAATCATGAGATAGGCCAAGCTGACTCATCACACGTATTAGACATTTCTTTGTCTGAGAGTAGGTACTGCATGACTGTGACATCTCACTTGGGTGGTAGCAGCAGAATCGGGAAGATAGTGTTCAAAGATTGAGTGAATTAGATGGCCAGACTCTGTCTATAAGAACAAAGAGGGAGGGAAGGAGTCAGGGAGGGAAAAGGACCTTAGTGACCCGCTTTCTATTACAGCCAGAGACCTGGAAACATCTGGACCAGTGCTGGCCACAGGCTGGTGTCTCCAAGTCCTGCTCTAGAAAGCTAGAAATGACACGGTTTCATGTAGCCTAGGCTAGCCATGAGCTCTCTATGTATTCAAGGATGGCAACTGAATCCCTTCTTGCTGCCTCTGCCTGCTGAGTGCTGCTGTTACAGGCATGTATCACCACGTCTGGCAAGTTTTAGAACGCAATGTTGAATCGCTAACAATAAGCATGCGCTTATGTGTGTGCCTCGGTGTGCTCAGGGAACTGCAGAAGGAGACAGAAATGAACCCAGAGTGAGCGAGTGGTCAATTTTAAACCCCGTGCTTGCTGTGATAGATTGTGTAATAATGGGGTGTGCACAGTCTTTGGAGTAAAAGCTTCTGAACATGGGACTAGAGGGTGGGCTGGAGGCCTGGGAGTCGCCTTCTCCTTGCAGTAGTTAGAGGTTAGTAAAGGCCCTGCCTCCAGCATGACACAAAGCAGTTGTGCATTAACCTTTGGCTTCATAGACAAAATTTCTACCGAAGAACCAGAGCTTCTACTTGGAGTTCCTTGGGTGATTACAAACAGGGATGGGCATATCCAGAGTGACAGAAAGGGGAGCCTCTGCAGACCAGACGGTCAACGCTCTCTGTTCTTCCTGCTTCCACCCAGATACAGAGAAAAGACGGATCCAACAGAAGAGCCGGAGCACACTAAGTATGGCCCAGCACATCGCGGGAAAGACACGTGGAAAGGCCTCAGGGTTAACTGCAGACAGAATTTAGATCAGAAATAGGTAGCAGACTGTCGCACTTTGGCTTACCCTAGCTGGGAGGAACATGGAGTGAACACCAGACCCATGTGGTTGTTTTAATTATGTGCCATTGTTTTTTCTGGTGTAACTATATTTATCCTCAAATTAACAGTTTTGCATGGTTCACCATATATTGTGGACTCAGTCATTTAAAAGAGTTTTGTTGACGCACCCCTACAGGTATTGCCAAGGACCTGGCACATGTGGAAAGGCCTCATGACTGTGAACGTCGCCTGGTGCCACATGGGCAGGCAGACTGGGCCACCCCCTGGAGAATGGGGCTTGCTTGGCTGAGGGTTGGATGTGGATTTTCTTTTTTAGACACGTATTGTGACTTTTCTCCTGTGGTGGGGAGGGGAGCTTTGAGAAGCACAGTGTGTAAATAATTGAGAGCTACGCTTTACTTGACGGATGACAGCTGCCGGGCAGTAGGCCTTCGCTTAATAAATATGTGGAGCTTGACGCCAATCTAACTAGCTCTGATTCTCTACCTGAAATCATTATTCCTATGTACTTGGCTGTTTACAATGCTCTACTTTCTAAAACCTTCTAGAATGAGATATCCTCTTCTCTCTTGATAGGATGTATAAGGAACCTTATAGGCGCCCTTGTTCATCGGCCCCCTTGTTCATCGGCTTTCTGCCTGACTGTGGGAGAGATCCCAAGGCAGGGGATACATACGTTAGTCCTGACCACCCTCCCTGTTGGGTAGCAAACAGATTCCCTAAAAAAGATCCTGACTACTAGGAATGTGCTCCCCCACCCACTACTTGAATATCATTTCCTCACCTTCCCCACCCTGTTGTCTTGATTTCCTGGGAGATAAGAACACCCAAGATTTCAGTGACAAGGAGGAACCAAAGTAAACAACCCAGGGGTAGTTTTCTGAATTTTTTACCTGGAGAGACAACAGACTCTGCCCTCATGGAATGTGTAGGCTAAAGAGACAGTCATGGTTAAGAGGTTTAATATAATAACACTGAGTTACAAAGGTGAAATGTAGCCTGCATTTTTTTTTTAAATACTGATTGTTATGAAGGGGAGAGCTGACCTAGCTGGAGTATGGAGCAGAAAGTTTGACAAGGGATAATGAGCTTAATTGAGATGGAGAAGTTGAAGATCTTTGGGTGGGGAGAGCATAGGGAGGTTGGAACAGAATATACAAAAGACCTGAAGCAAGATGAGCATGGCTTATTTCAGGAACTAAATGAATGATGTGATAGGTTGGGTTGTGTCCTCTGAAAAATGACGTGTTCAAATCCTGACTTTTCCAGTCCTCATAATATGACTGCAGTTTGCTTTCTGTCACTGCGATGAAATAGACAAGGCTGAGAACTTTAGAAAGTGAAGGTGTTTATTCAGCTCTTGGTTTGGAGATTTAAAGTCATGGTGCTGATACCAGCTCTTCTCTAAGGATCTCATGGTAGATAGCAGGAGTGTGTGTGTGTGTGTGTGTGTGTGTGTGGGGGGGTGGAGAGAGAGAGAGAGAGAGAGAGAGAGAGAGAGAGAGAGAACATGATAAGCAAGAAACAATAGCCAATAATGATCTCTCACAGGATCCCATATATTAAGGACACCGACAGCTCTCAATGTCACTAAGCGGGCATCAAGCTTCTAGCATATAGAACTTTGGGAGACATGCACACTCCATAGCAAAACGCTGATTTTGAAAGAGGATTATTGCAGATGTAATTAGGGCACACTGGAGGAGCGTGGGCCCCCTGCAGAAGGGCATGTAACAGTAGAGATGCCAAGAGAGTGACAGGTGACAGGGATCCAAGACTGGAGTGATGCTCATCCAAGCCAAGCAAGGCCAAGGGTTGCTGGCCAACAACCAAGAGCTGGGATGAAGCAAGGAAAAGTCTCCTGCAGTGCTCAGAGGACTTGATTGCTGACTGGCAGCCTCCAGAAGTCTGTGGAGTTTTATTATAGTGACCCCAAGAATTGGCATGACTGAGTGTGATATGGAGAGAGAGAGGGAGGGTGGGAAAAGTCAGATCACCCCTGCTCAAGTTGCCGATCTTCACCTCGAAGTGCTGAGGTTGCACCGAGGAATTTAAGCAGGAGAGTGATGGTGTTTCCCTTCTACTGTAGAACCAGTGCAATGCAATGCTCGCAGTGTGAGGAAAGGGGAGTAGGAAAAGGGCTGGGCTCCTCAGGAGCAGACCCTAGCTAGAGCTGCAGCTGAAAGAACTACCTACCACCATCCTGCTGGGTGACCCTGGCTGATGTGACCAGGCACTGAAACTGCCATTGTGGTCAGTCATATAACATGGGACATCCCATGAAGGGTGTGACTGAGGTGTCTGTATGCAGTGGGGACAGGTTAGACCCACTGCAATGGGGAATAGAACCAAAATGATGATGACCTCAGCCAGTTTGTATCTGTGGAGACTCAGAAGTGGGGACTGGTTCAGGAGTGGGTTAGGAGCTGAGATGTGACAGAACTTGATGGTGTAAATGTTGTGAGAATGGGAGCGTTGCAGGGGAAGGAGTGTCAATAATGGCTTCCAGGTTTTGACTTTGCACTACAGGGGTGGAAATGGAACTCTGTAAAAGAACAAACACAAGGCAATGGAATATGGTGGGTTTGTTAGAGCATGGTTTATTGTTGAACTAACCAGACTAGTAGGGTGTAAAATCCCAAGAGAATACATAGATGTGCATATGTGAGAAATGATACACATGGACACACACACACACACACACACACACACACACACACACACACACAC
>CABHPQ010198852.1:0-17042 GCA_902168405.1 Peromyscus aztecus
ACACACACACCTTTGTACATATAAATGCACACACACACCTTTGTACACATAAATGCACACATACCTTTGTGCATGTGAATACACACACACCTTTGTACACAGGAATACACACACACACCTTTGTGCACATGAATTCACACACACACCTTTGTACACATGAATACACACACACACCTTTGTACATATGAATACACACACACCTTTGTACACATGAATTCACACACACACTTTTGTACACATAAATACACACACACACCTTTGTACACATAAATGCACACATACCTTTGTACACGTGGATACACACACACCTTTGTACACATGAATGTGCATACACCTCCAGACCTGGATCTCTTCCTAACCATTATGTCCCTCACTTTACTCAAGTACAACATACACATTCATATTAAAATTTGAACTTAAATTGTGATGCCCATAGTCAATATTTAGTTTACTGTCCCTTCTTAACCATTATGTTCCTGGCCTTCCTCACTACAACATATATGTTTACATTAAAATTTAAACTTAAGTTGTCATGCTCAGAATCAACATTTAATTCACAATTCCTGGTCTATGTGTTAGCACTAGAGGATGATGGTGATAACTTTGTATTATCACTTTCAAACTGAGGCTCTGGGCCTTTGTATGCATTTGGTCAATCCTTATAGCAACACTTGATAGGGTTTCAAAATTCCCGGCAGACTCTGATCTCTGGGACTTGGAAGTAAGGAATTAGAACTCCCCAAAGTGCTTAGATATCTCAAAAATCATTAGTTGTTTTCTATTTTAGTCATATTTACTATGGAAAATGTGATTTTGAAATGCTAGTAGTTGTTTAGGAATTGGGGGTGGGGGACTATATTGTGGAGGATTTGTTTTGGTTTACTTTTTTTTGTTGTTTTTTTCGAGACAGGGTTTCTCTGTGTAACTTTGAAGCCTGACCTGGAACTCACTCTGTAGCCCTGGCTCTGCCTCCCGAATGCTGGGATTAAAGGTGTGCGCCACCACTGCCCAGCCTTGGTTTACTTTTTTAAAAGCACCTTAATAGTATTTACAAAGAACTACAGAGTATACTGAATATTCAAAAACTGAAAAAGTATCAGGAAAAAATTTCTGAGTAGTGTTAGAAAACCTAGCATTTCAATCTCTAGCGAAATCAACATCACGACGCGGGACCGCATGTCCACTGCTGGTTTAGGAGCTTCCCTGACTTCTCAGCATGTTGTTTCTTGGAACCCTGCTCATGCCTTTGTTTACAGTGTACTGTGCACACAAATTGATTGCTTTTTTCTTCACAAGGATGACTCACCATTAGTCACATGGAGGATCACAAACCGGTTCTCATAACGTGGTTCATTGGTTTTCTGTAGCTGGGTAGCACATCACCATACACTTAGCAGCTCAATACACACCCCACGTTTCTTATATCATAGTTTCTGTAGGTCAGTCCATGGGGCTGAGATCTCAGAGCCAGCTGAGGCTCCAGTTTTCATCTGAGGTCCAGGGTCTACTCTCGGCCCAGTGGTTGGTGAGAGAACTTGTATCCTGGAGGCTCCCCTTTACTGATGGCATTGCCTGAGGCTCAGTCTCGACAATGAAAAGCCACCAGGATTCCTTGCCAAGCATCTCCACAGCCAGCCTACAAACCTGGATCCTCTCTCCTCCAGACAAGCTAGAGTGTGACTCTCCACCTTTCTTGTCTACGATCAGTCAGAGAAAGCTCTCAGATAAAGGAGCCAGAGACGGTGGGCAGTCACAAGGAAACTGTTTCCTGAACACAACAGGGCAGTTGTACTATGAAATCACACAGCTTGCACAAGCTCAAGCCAGACAAAATTCATTCCAACATGGAGAGGGGAGGTGGCTAGAAACCACGCTCCTAGATAAGGAGCCATGGGCAATTATAGCCACTAGGAAAGGCCCACCTGGACAGTCTGCCTCTCTTGGGGTTAACTTACTAGGATTATTTGTTACATCTCAAAATACCCTTGAATGTAGTACTTAGATCAGCATTTGATGGAATAACTGAGAGAGGTGTTTGTACTCCAGAGGCTTGGAAACTTGTGACTATTGTACCCAGAGTCCCTCAAAGACCACCAAGAGACCAAATCTCATGCAAAAGCAAAGAGTGTTTTTATTTTGAGTTAACTCAGGACTCTCCATCCTTCTGACACAGCAGCAGAGCAGGAGACCCCGAGTAGCGATGGGGCAGGGTTTTTAAAGCAAGGGGGACTTGGGATCTATAGACGACATAGGAACAGACTTAGGATTGGTTTATGCGAGTGGCAATCATGTTAGTAACTTTTAATTGGCTAGGGTTAGTTGGGGGTTACAGTTATCCATTTTTGGGGCAGGCCTGGACAAGTCCCAGGCTTTGTCCTTGAGCTGCCACGGAGGCTGTCTGGCCTTGCACATACTGACTGTGGGGGCCTGGTCAGTGGCCCAGGCTTGGTGCATCCTATCTCCTTGTCCCTGCTGGCAGGGACATCAGTGATTAATTGTCTTTTGTTCATGGCCCTCCCGGAAACTGCTTGCTCAAGTCTCAGGAAACTGAAATTGAGGTCTGATCTCTGAGAGAAGACTGAGCAGCCTGTTGTGGCATCTGCTTGGTCCTTTCAGTGACCGTTTTAGAATTCTGCCTATCACACACACTTGGCAATGACCACAAGCCATACACTGGCCAACTGTGTGATTTAAAAATGTTCAGGCACTACCTTTAAAAGGGGGGGGTGGGGGTGGAAAGAGCTGGAGAGTGGTTCAACCAATCAAGTGCTCGCCACACAGCATGGAGTCCTGAGTTCAGTCTCCAGCATCCATAGGAAAAGCTATGTGTGTCTGGAAGTCCAGGGCTAAGGAGCCAGGGGAGGATACCTGGGGCTTACTGGTTGGCCAGTCTGAGTCAGTGAGCTCTAGATTCAGTGAGAGACCTCACCTCAAAACATAAGGTGAGGAAGATATTGAGAAAGACACCGAATATTGACCTCTGGTCTACATGCACAACACACACACACACACCAATAACAATAAATAATAAAATACATGACAGATGAGGAAATAATTAGGCAAAAATTAATTATAGTAGCATATTTTATTTAGCTCCATATTTAAAATACCATCAACAGAAATACGCCTTTAACAGAAGACTTGTTAAAGAGGTATTTTTAACCTTTTTCCAAATTAAAACTTCAAAACTTGACACATATTTTATTCTTAGAACACACCTCCAATCAGATCTAAGTGTCTTTCAAACACACAACTAGAACACACAACTGCAAATGACCTGGGTCCAGGATAAATCGTGGCTGCTTTTTGTTTTTTCTTCTTTTTTCTTTTGACACGGTCCTGTCCCCGTTCAGAATCATCTGCTGACTTCACCAATCAGCAGCAGTTCCTGCTCTTGGTTTCAGAGTGACATCCCAGACAGACATCTTGATGTTCAGAAGGATTTTACTTTATTATGATGGGGAAGGCATGGAGGCAAGAGCAGGTCTGTCCACAGTACTGTGAGCACAAGGCGGTGCTGTTCAGATGGTGATAGACTCAGACAGAACTGGGTGGTATCAGGGTCAGGTTGTAACCTTCAAAGGCTTGTTTGTATCTGGTGACTCACTTCCACCAAGCAAGCCCCAAAGGCTCCACAGCCTTCACAACAGCAACACAAGCTAGGGACCAAATGTTGTGGGATATCTGATCACACTGTGTGAAAATGTGTCCCTGTTTTGCCCTGCCTGCGAAGCACCTTCTGATTGGTAATAAGGAGCTGAAGAGTCAATAGCTAGGCAGGAGAGACTAGGCAGGACTTCTGGTTACAGACAGGAACTTTGGGATGAAGAGAGGTGATTTCACCAGTGAAACACGGAGCAAGTCAGATGCACAGTACTAAGGAGAGGTAAAGAGCCACGGGGCAAAATGTGGATTAATAGAAATGGGTTAATTTAAGGTATAAGAGATAGTTGGAAACAAGCCTAAACTAAGGCCCAGCTTTCATAATTAATAAATTTCTGTGTCATTATTTGGGGGCTGGCATTCCAAAGAAAGTCCAAATACAACCAAGTGTTGAAACATGAATCTGTGGGGAACATGTCAGATTCAAGCCATAATGATGTCCAATCGTCCTCTCAGCTACCGTGTGATTAATTCTTACATAAAAGGACAGGCAAAGTATTGCTCTTCATCCCATGTCTCCAATATATTGGATGTGAATTCTTGTCTAATACCTGAATAAACTATTTTCTCAAAGAATCATCATGCTTTGGCTAAAGTATCAGAAGTCCAAGGAGTATCTATATCTAAATTTAAGGGTGAGTGATGTAGATCGTGGGATTTGTTCTGCTTAAGAAAGTAGGGGTGGACCCAGATATCAACTGGTTGGCTGATTCTCAAAAAGGATGCCAAGACAATCCCATGAGAAAAAGAAGTTTACTTCCACAAGTTCCTGCTGAGATAGCCCACACAAGAGACAGAACTACTGACCTGACCCTGATGCTACCCAGTTCTGTCTGAGTCTATCACCATCTGAACAGCCCCGCCTCCTGCTCACAGTACTATGGACAGACCTGCTCTTGCCACCATGCCTCTCCTACCACAATAAAGTAAAATCCTTCTGAGCAGCAAGATGTCTGGAATGTCACCCTGAAACTAAGAGACAGTATCTGATCCCTTCATCACATTCTATTCAAAACTTTAAATCAAGGTTTATCAGTGACCAAAAACTGGGAGCCAAAGGCATAAAAATTTTAGAAGAAAGCACATGCTCATATTATATAACAGTTTCTGAGATTATATTCCAAAGCACAGCAATTAAAGGTGAGATTAATACAACGGGCTTCAGTGAAAAAGTGAAATTACACACAGAAAAAAACGTAAACAATATATATGATAAAGACAGATGTCTTAGTCAGGGTTTATATTGCTGTGATAAAACACAATGACCAAAAGCAACTTGAGGAGGAAAGGATTTATTTTCTCTCACAGCTTAGAAATCCTTACTGAGGGAGGCCAGGGCAGGAGCCCCGGCAGGGACTGGAGCAGAAACCACGGAGGAACACTGCTTACTGACTTGCTCTTCACGGCTTGCTCAGCCCTCTTTCTTTGACCGTCCAGGACCACCTATGGGATGGGCCCTCCCACACCACTAACTTTAAAATGTCTCTACGGGCTTTCCTACAGGCCAGTCTGCTGGGAGCACTTTCTCAGTTGAGATTCCATCTTCTCAAATAACTCTAGCTTGTATCAAGTTGACAAAAACAAACGAACAAAAACTAACCCTAACAGAATATTCAAAACATGCACAAAAATTAACAATTTGATGATTTTTTAAAAAATCAATAAATTGTAGGCTAAGCATTTGAATGGATATTTCTTTGAAGAAGATATATGATATGAATACCAATAAGTACATGAAAATATACTCTTCATCATCAGCCTTTAGGAAAAATGCAAATTAAAATCACTTCATGGGGTTGGGGATTTAGCTCAGTGGTAGAGTGCTTGCCGGCCCTGGGTTCGGTCCTCAGCTCCAGAAAAAAAAAAATCACTTCACATATGTTGGACAGCTTAAGGAAAATACATGGACATGATGTGGGGAGTTTTGAACCTTGGAACTATGATAGGAAGCAAAGTGGCATGGCTACTTTGGAAAATTATTTGAGAATTTCTCAATTTTTTCTTTGGTTTGTTATTAACTATTTCTTGGTATACATTTTGAATAAAGAAAGTCTCTTAAAAGTAGATTGCTATGGGTTGGGAAGGGGACCTCAAGGTCCCACTTCTAGCTGAGGAGCTAGTGGCAAATGATGGGTGCTGGAGGGTGGAAAGTCCATTTTCTTAGAATGAGGTACCTGATAGGCTGATGCTGTAGTGATGGCCCAATAGCATCGTATACCGGAAGTGGACTCGGTGGCTTTAAAAAGAGTACATGAAGTTGGAAAGAAGACGTGGTTGGTGGGGGACTTAGGAGGAGTTGGAGGGGAGACATTAGGGGTGGGTTTGATCAAAATGTGCTATATTCATGAAATTTCTCAAACAAATTTTAAGTGGATTGCTTGTCATGTGAATCCATTTGCTAGAGCATTATAACAGCGAAGTAATGTCAATCAAAAATCGAAGGCCAAGTCACCTGATTTTTAATGAAGGAGCCATTGCTTGATGAGAGTAAGAAGTGTGAAATGGAAGGCATAAAAATGTCCCATGGAGACATGATCTCATAGAGATCCTCTGGAGAACACTTCAGACAGAGAATCTCTCCACTCCACCCTCTCCCTGGATCATCAAAGATTCTGTTCCCATCCTTACAACTTTAGAAACTTTAGCCTAAGTCAGGAATATTGACGGGAAATCGATGAATGAAAGAGTCTCACTGCTTTAATCCATGCAACTGGATGTCTGATTGCTCAGTTTTGCAAATTAGCAAGTGAGCAAATCCATTTAAAGAAATAAGGACAATTCCACATAAAACACACTCCTCGTATTTATCTTGACACGGCATGGTTCCATTTTAATGATTTATGCTAATGTTTTATTATACGGTGGTTGTGCCCTGAAGTGCATTTTATAAGACTAATGAAGTCTTAGCAATCCCAGACGTCTTCTTCAGTATTCTCTCATTATGTCTGTGCTGAGAACTCTTGTGGCGAAGACCACCAACCACCACGGGAGTAAGGAAGTTTGTGAATTAGTGAAATGAAAATCAGTCAAGCTCTACAGTAGTGAGGGGTCCACAGGCAGTTCCAGTGGGATTCAGTCTTTTCACACACACACACACACACACACACACACACACACACACACACGCGCGCGCACGCGCACACACACACATGCACACGCACACACACACACACACACACACACACAATGGTCTATTGGTCTTCATCACAATGAAAGATGAGCAAACCGCTGTGTTCAGGGTTCATCAAACATCAAACCTTTTTTTTTTTTTTCAAATGTTTTGGGTTTGCCAAAATACAAAACACGTTTTGCCCTCAGCATTTTTCCCTTCATTTTCAAACCCCTGTGTATTTTAAGGGAAATGTAATCCTTATGTTTCTGACTCATTTACACTTAACACGTGAACATGTTGTTTCATAAGACTTATTTGAAGTCTATGGAGCCTTCTAAAAGCCTTCTAAAGCCCCTTTTCCATAGTGTCAGGAAGCTGCATGTTACAAAGACACATGAACCCCAATAAGTAGAATTGGTTTGAAACTCAAGATCTTTTAAGGCACAATGTTTTATCCAGTTAAATATGGTTAAAAAAAAGAAAGGAAGGAAGGAAGGAAGGAAGGAAGGAAGGAAGGAAGGAAGGAAGGAAGGAAGGAAGGAAGGAAGGAGAAAGAAAAAAGAAACCTCTTCACCGTAATTACTGTGCTATACTTTGGTGTGTGGCTTTTAATGGTGAATAACTGTGACTACAAATACGAAATTCCTGGGATTCCTGTGATATATCCTGCACACTAGGCTTCCAGAGGGAAGAAAGTTGCTGGGGTCACCTGCTGTCTACAGCCACAGAAGTTTGAGGTCTGAATTTGCTAGCTTCCTGTCACAGACCTCACTGGAATCTACTGTCTCTCAAATGTCTCAGTGAGAGGCCCCTCTGCAGACCTCCCTCACCCTCCCCGTGGGCTGTTTGGTGTGTCAGAAAGCAATGTGTGTGCACATTGGCAATCTACCAGATCTGGGTCCCGATCTTCCAGTACTGCTTCTCAGCAGGCATGCAGGACAGCAGGGAACTACTGCCTGGAGAAAAGGTGATCAGGACCTAAAGGTTTTCTTGTTGTTTGGTCGATTGGTTTGGGACCCAGGTTCTTATGTACCAGACTGTCCTTGAACTCAGTATGTAGCCAAGGATGACCTTGAACTTCTGATCCGTTAACTGCTTTTTAAACCCTTGTTTTTCAAGTTGTCTCAATTTTACAGAAAAGTTTTCCCGAACAGTACAGAAAAACTTAGGATACTCTCTTTCCAAATTCTAAAGTATAGTATTTTATGTTCTGTTGATCACTTATCATTCTATCACTACATATATATTTTGGAATCATTTGAAAATCAGTTATGGACAGAATACTCCTTAATTCTCTAGTGTTAAAAAAAAAACCCAAATACATTTCCCACGTATCCATAGTAAAACAATTAGAATTGGGACATTAACATTGAATAATAGCACTATGACAATGACACTACCTAGATCCTAAACAAATGATCCCTCTAATGTCCTTTCCTGGCCCAGGATGAAATCCAAGTCCCACAGCATGTTTCCCAGCCACCTATTTATGGTCTTCTTCATTGTGGAACGACGCCTGGCTCTTGTTTTTTCTACGAACGCCACGTGTCTGAAGAATACACGGCAGTTACGCAGTCACATATAACCCAGTCTGGATGTTTCTCTGCGATTTGGAACCATTACTTGTAAGAAGAAAATCCCAGGAATGAGGGACATACTAACAGTGATATGTTTATATTGACTGACTGATTAAAGATGACTTGAATTTTTTTGTCACAAGGTCACATTGCTGGATTTTTCCACTCTAAATATATTTTAGACGTCCTTGATTTATATTCTGAATGTAAAACAGTTACTAAACATGCTATGTATCTGTGTTTTAAGATCATGCCAGTATCTGCTCCTCCAGTTCATCCACTGCTTGTTTTGATTTTTTTCTCTTTTGTTATTACAGTTTACACAAGGTGAATTTCCTAATTTTATCTTTTTCCATTCATTGTTTCATGTCCCACTAAGAGGAGGAAAGTTCATTTATGCCAATATATTTATTTACTCATTTGTTTCAATTACTCCCTTTTTGGTGTTCACTTTATTCTAGATCTAATACTGGGATCCCTTCAGAACAGCTCCTAGGCTCTTTAGGGTCATCCATGTCAGCCATTCTGGTGAAGTAGGGATGTCCACATCAGCCATTCTGGTGAACTAGGGATGTCCATGTCAGTCATTCCTGGTGAACTGGGGGCGTCCATGTCAGTCATTCCTGGTGAACTAGGGGCATCCATGTCAGCCATTTCTGGTGAACTGGGGGCCACCACCTCAGTCATTCTTGGTGAACTTTATTTATTTATTTATTTATTTATTTATTTATTTATTTATTTATTGTCACACCAAAACTTCCGGAGTCATTGCAGTGGTTTGAAAGAGAATGGCCCAAAGGGAGCGGCACTATTAGGCGATGTGGCTTTGTTGGAGTAGGCGTGGCCTTGCTGGAGGAAGTGTGTCACTGTAGAGGCGGGCTTTGAGGTCTCATGTGTGCTTACACCACACCCAGTGTTACAGATCACTTCCTGTTGTCTGCAGGATCAAGATGTAAGAACCCTTAACTCCTTCTCCAGCACTGTGACTGCCTACATGCTACCTTGCTTCCCATCATGATGATAATAGACTGAACCTCTGAACTGGAAGCAAGCTACCACAATTAAATGTTTTCCCTTACGAGAGCTGTCGCGGTAGTGGTGACTCTTCACAGCAATAGAAACCCTAACTAAGACAGAGTTTTTTTTTTTCCGGGTCGGTTCTAGAATTTCTCCAAGGAAGCTGTTTTTCTTAAATGAAAAAAGGTATTTGGAAACAAAGATATGAGTACCAGTACACAGGCTGTCACTGGGTGTTACTGCTTCTGTTCTCTCTTAGAAACACACACACACACACACACACACACACACACACACACACACACATACACACCTGTACGGGAGTCTGTATTTGCGTCTTCTCTGCTCTGTAAAACCCGTGAGCTGACAGGAGTATTACTATGGTTTGAATGTGAAATATTCTTCACAGGCTCATGTCATAAACACTTGTCCTCCAGCTGGTGGGGATGTTTTAGAGGGGGTTCTAGAACCTTCAGGAGGTGGGGCACACTTAGGGATAGCAGGTCACATGGGGGAATCCATTAAGGTTACATCAGCCCCCCATTCCTACCACACCTCTGCTTCCTCTTCTGCTGTGATGTGAACAGCTTCAGTCAGATGCTCCTGCCGCCATAGTTTGAGCAGCTCGGCCATCGCGGACTGAAGTCTCCTGAAACCAGGAGCTTCGATAGCCCTTTCCCCTCAGCAGTCATGTCTGTCAGGTGCTTGTCATAGTCATGAAAAGAAATGTAAGTTCTTGTCAGCATTCCTTATTTCAATATCAGGAGATCCTTTCTTTAACCAAAATTGGCTTTTGTTTCCTTCAGTGTATTTATTGAATACTTATTTCTACACCATATAAACAATATCTTATCCAAATCACCCTTAGTCCCCACACCAGTGCCCCCGACAGCCAGGGTAACTCTATGACCCTGGCCTTAGCAACTCTAAATATACTCCTCCGTCGTGGCGCTTCCCCATATATTTGGAGAAATATCACATATTCTTTCTCAGTATACTTCTGAAAAGGAAAGCTTTAGATATATAATAGCTACGGTTTTTTTTTTTTTCATACGTATAAAGAAAGACACTCAGACTCAACAGAATTTAAATGTTGTAATTCAGAATCACATACTTCATTGGCTGTTGATCTCTGGAGTATAAAACTAGCCGAAATTTTGAAAAAGACTGAATTTGAAAAGGCATAAATCCACAACATACTGTTAGAGTCCAGAAGCAAAGAACTCAGCCCAACTGTGGTGGGTCATAGAAAACTTCCTGTAGGTGACAACTGAACATTAGGCAGGCCTTCAGAGAACAGAACTAGTCGAATATGTAAATGTGAGTGCATGCATGCATGCATGCATGCATGCATGCATGTGAAACTTCAGGAGGTGGGGCACAGCTAGGGCTGCGTGGATGGAAAATGCGCAGCAAACATTTGGAGAGAGAGAGAGGAGAAAGGAAGGAGAGGAAGGAAGAGAGAGAGACCTACGAACGAATCCATTCATATCATTACAGAAGTTAAATTCTCAGATCTGCAAGTGGCTCGCCACACGTACACAGCTTCTCTGAGGGCCTTAGATATCCTCACTCTGGGCCTCTGGGCCTCTTGCTTATCATACACGTGCTTAATTTAACCACTGGGCTATCTCCTCAGGTCTCATCACTTCTGCTCTTAACCCTGAGTTGTTGCTGCTTTTTCTTAAGTATTTGAGGTACTCGTCTTTTAACCCTTCAGTTGAATTCCCCCCTCACACTACAATCGCACGGTCCTGCACTTCCTTCTGCGTAACACTCACGTTTAAATGCTGAACACTGGGAGCTCCTCTCCCCTGGAGTTTCATGACAGCAGAGGTTGTATGTCACTTTTCTCAGCATGGTCTTAGGTTGTGGTGACATTGTGCCCCCAATATATTGTGCACCCTAATAAACTTATCTGGGGTCAGAGAACAGAACAGCCACTAAATAGATATAGAGGCCAGAAAACGGTGGCACACACACCTTTAATCCTATCACTTGGGAGGCAGAGATCCCTCTGGATCTCTGTGAGTTCAAGGCCACACTGGAAACAGCCAGGCGTGGTGACACACGCCTTTAATCCCAGGAAGTGATGGCAGGAAGCAGCAAAGTACATAAGGTGTGAGGACCAGGAACTAGAGGCTTTTAAGCTTTTTGGCCTTTTAGAAGCAGTTCAGCTGAGATCAATTCGGATGAAGGCGCAGAAGCTTTCGGTCTGAGGATTTGTGGGAACAGAACTGGAGTTGTGGAGGTGAGGTTGGCTGTGGCTTGTTCTGTCTCTCTGATCTTTCAGAATTTACCCCAATAGCTGGCACTGGGTTTTTTTTTTTTTATTAATAAGACCTTTAAAGATTCGTGTTACATTAGGTCTCAGCACTTGCCTGACCAGAAGAGGCACCCGATAAATACTTACGAACTGAACTAATTGTGCTCTCGTTCCTTAGCTGTGACCTTTAAGCTATCATTTTCCAGGTTTGCAACCACGATGCACCAGGCCCCAAGTGCCAGCGATGCCACTCCTCTCCCAGCTGTTTGCACCAAGGGAAGGCACTGCGACCAACAGTTTCTGAAAGGCTTTGGGTTCAGCAACAATCCATGCAGAGTGAACCAACCAGACTTCTAACTCTGTTGCTTGTTCTTTCAACACACAGCAGCGGTTTTAGCAACAGACAACCTAGCCTGTCGGTGTCCATCCACGTGATCCTTAGAGAGGAATCCCAGTCTCCCAAGGCGCAGAATAATTGGGTGATTGTGGCTACAGTTGCCAGATTCACTTTGCATCTCCAGATAAACTCTGGTATCAAGTAAAATAGAAAAAAAAAAAAAAAAAAGGACAAAAATCATTGGAAATGTGATAATTAAACAAAACACAACCTGAGGTAAAGCCCTCCTAAAACTTTCAATAATGAGCATGCCAAGTTTAATTTTAAATGGTCACGCCATTTCTTTGCACACACACAATTAACCAGGTCAGCTTCTCCGTTTTTTACTGAGATAGAATTCTGACAATTCCCTCACCTACACGAATTTTTAAAGGGAAAACGGTGATAGCAGTTCCTCTAAAACACGGCCCACATCCTTAAAATATGCCCATCGGTGTAGCTGTTTATGACTTTACCCTTCCAGCACTGTAATTCTCTGTTATCTGTGGTTTCTGTTGCCCACGATCATCTGAGTGGGCACAATGGGTGTGAACAATGAGTGGAAAATTCTGGAAATAAACAATCATAAACTTCAAATTATATGCCATCTTGAGGAGCTAGATAAAACCTTAGACCACTTAGACCATGCTGCTCTCTCCTCCCAGGACACTGACTATTCTTCAGTGTATCCACTCGGTATATACTGCTCATCCTAGTCATCTTGGTTACCAGTTTTGACAGCCATGATAGCTCAGTAGTGGTGTCCGTGTCATCTTTCCATAACACTACCCCACAACGTATATCACTCCATCTTGTCACCTAAGCACCAGCTCACATAATCATAAGAATGAGAGTAAACAAGTACAGTATAATGTCATATCTTAAGAAAGGGAGAGGAGAGCCACCGCCACATCTACAGAACTTGGATGATGTTAATTGCATTATTGCACATTGTTCTGTTTTATCACTACTTATTATTTCAGTTGCTTAGTATGCCTGCCTTACAAACTAAACATTTCCACGGGCATGTGTGTGTTGGGATGTACTATAGGTGTATAAACAGATAGATAAGGTCCAGGACTACCCAGAGTTTGGGACGCCCATTGTAGATTTTTGCAACATATTCTCTAGGAATAAGAATAACTGTTGTATAACATAGAGAATAGAAGTCAATATGCGACTCAGATCCCTGCTTTTGATTTCTGCCTTCTCCTCCAACCACAGAACTTGGACTCTAGGCTCTCAATTCACTGACTTACAAAAGACAACCGTTAGTATCTTCCCTATCATAAACAGTTGTGTCAATCAAATGAGATACTTTTTTTTTGAGAAAGAGACAGGGTCTTATGTAGCCCAGGCTGGCCCCAGACTCATGATACAGCTGCAGAATGACTTTGAACTACTAATCCTCCTGACTCCATGTCTCAAGCACTAAGATTATATGTGTGCATCACCATGTCCAGTCTATATAGTGCTGGTGATCAGCCTTGTGTATGACAAACAAGCATTCCACCAACTGAACTACACCTGCCTACCCCCCGGCACAAGATGTCATTTTAAATCTATGAAATGCTACACACATTCAGTTAATATTAATGCTAGATTATACAAGTACGGTAAACTTTGAGCAAAGGTCTTCTCAAGCTGAAAGAGTTTTACATGAAGATATGACTAGTAAATTATCCTTTGAAGTTTGTTCACCGGTTTTCACATTTTACTTTTCAAATGAAACTTCTTCCCCTAGCCCTGTTGGCGCACGTTCTGTTTAGTGGATAATGAACAAATTATTTGTTCAACGAGCAATTGACGGCTTCTCTGTTCTAGGCGGGACTCTGACAAAGCCACGTTTTCAGCTCATACTCAGCCTATGTGATAGGGGAAGCGCATCTTAGGAAGAGCCACGGACCTCTTAAAGTAGAGATGCTCTGAGATGCATCACTGGCCAGGGCTGTGAAAGGTGACTCTGAGATCAGGCCGACTTGACACTGAGAGTCCACCTTAGCCAAGGACCCCTTGATGGTTGACTTCCACCAAGGCACAGAGACAGCAGCCTGAGTTTGCCATCTGGGTATAATAAGTGAAGAATTTGAATCATAAAAATTTCTACCTAATTTAAAAGGCACGGTATTGCTTTTCTCAAACTAACTGCCCCTGGCAGTTCTGGTTAATACTTCCGTTCAAAATAAAAACGTTAAAAGCCTTTTAGACTGGCATTTAAAATAATTTGGAAACAATGCTAAGACAATCTCTTTACATCAAACTTCCTGAGAGATACGAGTGTGTAGCCGCACCCCCCACCCCCGCCATTTCTGCTTATTCTGGGAGGGCAATCTGCTGAGAAACTAGATAGGAGGTAGAAGGAGTCTTCCTGGGAAATGAGCGACGAGACACTGTGTACAGTTTAAACTTCTGAACTCAGGAGGACAACAGAGGACGATGCGGTTGGTCCCAAGCAAACCGGGTCAAAACACACTGTGATTTTCAAACTGTTGCTTCACAGTTTTAATAATCTTTGACAATCGTGCCTCTTTATTTCCAGAAAGGTGAAAGAAGGGGTTGCTTCTTCCCTGTCCCTAACACAGCTGTGGCATTTGTCACAGACTCTCAGGGGCCTGTCTAGAACCAAGAATAGAAGCCTTAGAACTGACAGGAGGAAGCTTCCTTAGTTTCCCCTACTCACGTTGATTGACAGGGACTCTGGTTGAAGAAGGAGGAAAAGGAGAAATACAGCCATGATGATGCAGAAAAGCCAGTGCCTCTTCTTGGTTAAGGCTGACTCTCTCATGCAGTTTTGGAAAAAGAGAAAGCAAACTAAATTTTAGAATTTTTGAAACTTAAAAGCTATAGAAAGAAATCACAAGCAAAAAGCAAACAAACAAACAAACCTTTAAAAACTGACTATATTAAGGATGGAAAACATATAAGCATAGAAAAAGAAGCAATTTGATACAGATAGTATGAAGAGTGGGTAGCAGGAGTATGTAAAGATGCCATCCACATTCATTGACCAACAGTCACCATCCCCACCACAACCACACAGAGGCAATAAACAATTTGTTCAGTGGAGGTGGTGGATGCTAATTAGCTACTGGAGATTATTTTATAGGGCATACAAATATTAGAAAATTCATCATATCTCTCAAACATATGCGATTTTAACTTGTCAGTCACACTTCAACAAAGCTTACGTTCTTACTAGCAAACAATTGCAAATTAAAGTAAAAGGCTGTAGCTCTAGTAATAAATTAGAGCAGATTTTAAAATCATGATACATTAGCCTTCTGAACCAGGCTTCTATGTCTGTAGATTCAGCCAACTGCAGACCAAAAATGTTTTGCGGGCAAAGGCGGATTCCATCTGTAATTGTCTATATAGTTTATATAGGTTCCATTTTAGTTTTTTCCTTATTGTTACTACCAAGATGATTCAGTATAACAACTATTTATGGGGCATTTACACAACTATACCTAACCTAGAGCTGATCTTATGTAAATAGAAGTATGTACGTGTTATAAGCATCACTGTGCCCTATTATATAAGATTCTTGGGCAGTTGGATCTGGAGTCCCAGGTAGTCTCTTGGAAGCAATCTCCTCTAGACACAAGGACAACTATAATTATTATAGCGGCTATGCGGCAAGATGTAAACTCTAAAACATTGTTGAAAAGTAAATAAATTATCTGTCTGAAGTCATTTTAAGCAGAAGCATTAAACATCTTGAAGGCAGGGCTGGAGAGAAATAGCTCAGCCATTGAGGGCACTGGCTGCTCCTCCAGAGGATCAGTTCCCAGAACCCACATGGCTGCTCACAACTGCCTGTAATTCCAGTCCCGGGGGATCTGATGCTCTCTCTCCTCTAGCCTCTGCTGGCATCAGGCACGCACGTGGCACATAGACATGCATCCAAGCAAAATACCCATAAACATTTTTTTTTAAGTCTTCAAGTGGACTGGGGAAATGGCTTAGTTGGCAAAGTGCTTGTTACACCAGTATGCATACCTGAGTTCGCATCTCCAGCACTCAGGTGAAAAGGCAGATGTGGTGAATTCCCCAGCCCAGGAGAGTCCCTGGCTTTAGTGACCAGTCAGTCTAACCAGCCACAGAGCTCCAGGTTCACTGGGAGACTTTGTCCTCCCAAAAAGTAGGGTGGGGAGTGCTAGAGGGAGACACTCCGTGCTTCTGCTCTCCACATGGGCCCATATGGGTGCACACACACATGCACCCAAACACACAAATAAAAATAAAAAGGAATGAACTGCAGCAAAATGTCAGAAGGGGTCGAGCAGGGCATTTTCTCCTTTGTGTCCTTTTTAAATATTTCATGATGAACTTCTTTTATGATTAAAACAAAATTCTGATTATAAAACAGAAGACTCGTGGATGCAGTGTTGCCAGATAGGTCAGTAGAATATACAGACTGGGCTCCAGACAGGTGTGATTAAATGCAAATATATGTATGTATGTATGTATGTATGTATGTATGCATGTATGCATATATGAGATCTTCTGCATTTATGATACCCGAAATTAGCAGTCGATGCAAATTCTTCCGAGTGTTCTAACTCAAAGAGATCCCTCTCTTCCAAAACCCACACCATGCTCATCTGCATAGCACTAGCTTGTCCTTGTCCCCTGTCACATACAGTTCTGTGGTCACCTCTGGACACTCTAGTGCAAGTGTGCTTTGGTCAGTTGGGGAGGTGTTCAAGTCTCCCTTTTGGCCAACTTGTTTTTTTTTTTATGCGAATTTCATAAGGCTTTGCACGAACCTCACTCTCTTTATTCTTCCTCCTTGGTTTTATTAAAAACAAAAGCAAAAGCTGACTGTGTTTGCACATTCATTGAAAACCCTAGGAGTTCTTTAGAGATTAATATTGATTTTCAAGATTTATTTCCTAGACAAATATCTCTAAAAAGCAAATCATAACTGGTCTATGAAGCCATATGTTCTGGTTTTAATTTCCCCCATCCAGCAACATGCAGACTAAAACAACACACACACACACACACACACACACACACACACACACA
>CABHPQ010198853.1:0-14964 GCA_902168405.1 Peromyscus aztecus
TAGCCCACATGACCCACATAATCTTACTCTACCTCCTTCACCAACTACATCCATCTCAAAATTTCTTATTTATTTTCAGGCACAGTATTTGTCTTTGGTTTCATTTTAATTCATATAGTTCAGGGGCTTCACATATGCTGTTACCTCTTCTAGGAATACTTATCTTGTTCTCCATGCTCATCCCTACAGCCTCTACCAAGAACTTCATGTGTTTATGTAAAGAGATTTTGCTCCCACCAATCCTTCCCAAATAGTTCTACCAACTGGAGACCAAGTATTTAAGACATGAGTCTGTGAGGGCCATTCTCATTCAAACCACATTAAGTAAGTCTTGTGGATTGTATAAGTGTCTTTCAAAGACCCACATCTTAAAGGTTTGGTCTCCAACCCATGGTGTTATAGAGAAGTGATGTGATTTAAAATGTAGGGTCTGATGGGAGAAAATCCAGTCTTTGGGGCTATGTCCATGAAAGACCCTTCCTTAGTCTTTCATATCTAGCCATTAGGTGAGCACCTTTGTTCTAGTGCTTTCCACCAGGATATGCTGCCTTGACACTAGCCCAAAAGCAACAGAGGCAGCTAATTAAAGACTGGAAACTGTTCCTCTTTATAAGTTGATTGCCTCAGGTATTTTGTTGCAGTAATGGAGACTGACACCAGAAATGAAATTCTAGGGCTTCTGAAATCGGATTTTAAGTGGTCAAGCAGTTTTTGTTCTCAGAATCTGGCTGCTATGTGAAATGACCAAGCAATTCTGCAGAAGAAGGTGTCTGTGGATTATCCTGAGGACAGAATAAACCTGCAGAAAAAGATACTGTGTGAGGCAGAACCAAAGTATCTTAGTTTATAGCTAGCATTAAAGACCCAAACACAATTGTGCTGGTTAGATTTTTGTCAACATAACACAAGATGGGGTCATTTGAGGGAAAGGAAACATCACTTGAGAAAATATCCCCATAACACCAGCCTGTGGGCAAGTCTATGGGTTTTTTTTTTCTTGATGGATAATTGATGTGTGTGTGTGTGTGTGGTGGGGGGTGGGGGGTGTTTCTTTCAATTAACACGGTGAGTCGGAGACTCATTACTGTCATGTGGATTAATCATCTGTTGCTTGCACCTATGAGGAATGTTCTTTTGAGTAGAGTATCTACCCACCAAAGTAATTTAAAGTTGGGTCTAGCTTTTGGTGGTTTTTGAATAATGGTATTTTAAGCATTCCTGCAGAAGTTTCTGCTAGGAAACAAATTTTCATATTGGGGGACTAAAAGTGAGATTGCTGGACCCAAGTGAGCTCTAGATCTGACTCTTGTCATTTTCAGTCCCTTTATTTATTGGTTTGTTTGTTTGTTTGTTTGTTAACTCTGGTGGACACAGCAGCAGCCACTCGGCTCTCACCTTCATTTCTCACATTACTAATGCATCTTCTCCCAGGCTCATTTCCCACCTCGGCCCCATTCTGTGAAGCGCTGCTTCAAGACATTTGCCTCATGTTATGGAATTATATGTTTTCCTATAGCTGAATTTTCTCGTTCTCCATGTATTTTGATTTCAAGCTCTTTGTCAAATACGTCCTTTTCTAATATTCTCTCCTAGTCTGAGATTTTTCTTTTAACCTTTTTTTTTTTTTTTTTTTTTTTTTGCAACATCCCACAAAGAACAGACTTTTAAGTTTTAATGAAACTGAGTTTGCTTTGTGTCCACTTTGGACTGTGCATTTGGTAATATTTAAAAATGCTTTGCTTAACTCAAGGTCATGAAGACTTTCTCCTCTTTGGTTCCAAGAGTTTTATAGCTCTATATTACAGGTTTATATTAGGTGAATTTTTAGGCCATTTATGAGGTATAAGTTGAGGACTTATGTATATAAATGTTACATTTTTTAAATGTTCAGTTTCCCATTGTTCATTGCTAAAACACAGGAAATGTAACTCTGAATGAATGACCATGTGATTTGACCTCGCCACGCTTACCTGTTGCTTCTTGGCCATGTTTTGTAGGTTCCTTGGGGTTTAACATTATCCATGAGCTGTTGTCTTCTCAACTTCTTGTCTGTATGCCTTTTGTATCTCCCTCTTGCCTTTCTGGGCTGGCTGGGACTTAAAGTACACTTACTTACAGTAAGAACACCTGAAGTTCATAATCTGAGAAGAGAAGAAAAGGTATTTCAAATTGTGCACATTGAATATGTATGTTTTCTATATATCAAGTGTACTTCAATAAATCTGTTTCATTTGTTATTGTGTTTGTAGTGCTGGGGAGGGACATGTAAGGCCTGCACATGCTAGACAACTGATTGACTCCCTAAGCTGTATCTCCAGCCCTAGTAAAACTGTTTAAAGAAAGAACTCCTTTCTCCTTCATTTGATCATTGAGGATCAAACATTGAAAAGTAGCTAATCTTATTCTTCCTATTATATTTGTATGTATATATATAATCTATATTTATAACGTAACATATACATATGTGTATAACTGTATATATAAATATACATATAAATATCTTATGTGTTTGTGTGTCTTCCTCACCTCCTTTAATTTCCCTCATATTCTATGTAAATCCTTGGGATTTATTCTGCTTCTATTAATGAGACTAACTTTCATTTGTTTGCCTAGGTAAGCGACCATCATATTTCGTCCTCATCTTCAAGTTTACTCCAGTCCCCCTACAAATGTTGTATGCCCTCTATATCCCATTGCTTCTGAAATCTTCCCAGTCACTATTCTCAAACCCCATCTTGCCAGCAACTCTCTAATGTGACCTATTCGCTTAAATCTGGCTTCGGGTTTTTGAAGGGTTTTGTTCTTTGTTTGTCTGTCTGTATGTCTGTCTGTCTGTCTGTTTGTTTCAACCTATTTCCCTTGGACTAGATTTGTCCTTTATTTTCAGGATCTATCCCAGACCTCATTTCAGAATTTGATTCTAATTTCCTTTTAATTGGAGCCTTTCAGGTGCAGAAAGACCATACCCACTCCGCTATCAGTCCCTGCTGGTAGGATTTCCATCTGCACACAGTCCCTGTTTGCCTGGGAAGGAAGCTCTGCCACCTAGCTTGTTCCAGACATAATATGAAACCCGACAGCATGGAACTATTATGGAATAATTCATGTGGTCCTGCTGACTTTATTGATTACATTACAATTTAATCCAGTGTGCAAAACCTTTGATTTTAAGTACTGTAGGATCTAGATTTTCTCCCTTCGTAAGAGATTACATGAACCAACATTTAACTCTCCCTTGGTATTAGGCTAACATCATTTATCTACTGGGATATTTTAGAGAGAGCTCTAACTCTTAGCTGAAGAGGTCAAGATCGCGGTAAAGGTTAGTGTGTTATCTTGTTGTTATCTTCTTGTGTGGATTCTTGATTCTACTTTGTGTAAGTTTTTTTTGGATGTTTTCTCCCCTTTTTGTGAAGAAGCTACTGACTTCCTCCTGACATATATTTAAATTGCTTCTAACTTGCTATAAACATTAATTTTAAAACAAAAGCGTTATTTATTTATTTATTGGTTTTTCAAGACAGGGTTTCTCTGTGTAGTTTTGTGCCTTTTCTGGAGCTCACTTGGTAGCCCAGGCTGGCCTCGAACTCACAGAGATCCACTTGCCTCTGCCTCCCGAGTGCTGGGATTAAAGGCATGCGCCACCAACGCCCGGCCGCGTTATTTATTTAAAAGTTCCTGTTTTTCTCTTGACTTTTCATGTCTATGTTCCAATTTTTACAATAATTAGGTATTGTTTAAGCTTTTTTAGCTAGTTAAAAAAGTTTTTTTTAATGAATTCAGACAAGTCTTGCGTCATGGAAGAGCAGGGGATAGTAAATATGGAAGGACTGTGCAGGAGAAGGACCCGTGCCTTGCCGGTACACAACACACATTACTCACCATGGGTTCCTCTTGCTTTGCCTGGTTCTGGAGACCACGCAACTCCTAACATCCTGCTTCTTTTAGACACCTCTTTCTGGATATTTTGCATGTACTTCACACCTAAGACTCACCTCCACTGCCTCCCTCCATCCCCATCTTCCCTCCTCTTGAGTTTCTGGATTCTGTCCATGGCTCTATGAATTTGCTCTAGAGAACTTGAATTTTAAAGACATCTTTGATTTTTTTTTCTCTGCTTTGTCTCCCAACCCAAACAATTCCCAAGTCCTTTCTATTTTATTTCTGCTAGATTTCTTGATTCTCCCAGGACTTTCCTTACCTACCCACATGCTTACTGGGAAGTTTCTTACTGGTCACTTGGATTAAGGCCTTGGAGCTGGCTTGGTGCTACGATCTCATGGCCATCTTTGATTTTCAGGTCTGCCATAGACTCTGCACATATCACAATGAGTTCCCTGAAGAACATGTCTGACATTTGTTTCTTCTCAATGGTTTTCTTCAACTGCTAATCTACTCTGGTGAAGGAAGGACCCCACTCGCCAGTCTACATCTACCAAGGTAATTGTCTTTCCTAACCTTGGTGAGGGATCACCTTCATTGTCAGCTAAACTGATTTTAGAATCACCTAGAAAACAAATCTCTGGACTGTGTGTGGGGCCATTTCCAGAAGGTAGGAGGGAGGGTCTCCCCGGAATGCAGGCAGCACCTTTCTATGGACTGGGATCCCACATAGACTAAGAAAGGAGAACATAAGCATATCTCTGTTTCTGCTGCTTAACCGCACACACTGGTCAGTCGCCTCACACTTCTGCAGCCTCTCCTTCCCTGCTGTGATGGACCACACCCTCAGACTGGGAACCAGAAGAACCCTTTCTTCCTTCCCTTAGTTGCTCTCAAAGTCAAGGATTTTGGTGCGGCAGGGAGAAAAAAATAACTAATGCACCCTTCCTTGCTCTTAGCCCTCTGGAGACGTTCTAACAGGAACATTCTAACTGAAAGTCTACCGTGTTGCTCTTTCTGTGTTTATGCATGAGCTATGTGCAGTGACTTTGATCAGCCTCCATGTGGGCCTCCAGAAAGTCTTGTTGTTGGCTTTTAACAGATTCTAGGCTTTATACTGAATAGCTGAGATTGCCAAGTGGCAGATTTCCATACAGGTGAAATTCACACACACACACACACACACACACACACACACACACACACACACACCATACACACATACATGCATGAATTACTTTGGAAATTCAACAATATTAATTCTGTACTTCGAATGTAGTAGATACCAGAGGAATGCTTTTACATTTTCCCTTTATATGGGACATTTTTGCAACTTGAGAACAAGAGCCAGTGTTAGCTTTCAGACAGAATCCATTTAATTAATCATACTATTTGAACAGCTGGGGAGGCCATATATTTATGTTAGAGCTTAACATTCTTGTGAAAAATTGTCAAGTATGAATCAAAATAATATTATTTCACTTTTTAATGATACACTATTTATCTTTAAATTTTATTCACATCTAACTTTATAAATCAGTAGGTCCAACCTTTGAGAGGTATTTATACCTATGCTTAAAGCATTTGCAAGCACTATCATATGCAGTGTGGCTTTTTGTTTTTAATCTTCTTACCACAGGGACTCATTTGAAAAGTGTGAGATTTTCCGATTTTTGTTTCTAATTTGGGCTGATGATAGACAGAGAAGAAATAACTCAGCAGCTACCGGCAGAAAGATGAGTCTTTCTCACAAAAATAAAACAAAATAAGACTTTGAAAGGTTGTCAGTCCTATTTAATTCAGTAGTTAAAGTGCATACAGACAAATATGAGGAGATGATAAAATTGAATTATTGTGTTAAATCACCCAAAACCACATTTTTAATGAAAATGTTCATTAAAATGTGACAAACTATAGTGAAAATAAATGGGAATAAAATAACACCAGTTGAACACTAAATTCTGTCTTCTTTTGCTAGAATGATGGACAATGCGAAAGGAAAATTTGAGGTTCTTCTAGAAATAATCTGATAGGAAACTCCAGGGACAGGAGCAATTATTTCTGTGGAAATCACTCGTGAATACCAACAACAGCCATCCTTGGGCCCCCTGTCAGCTGGGTCTCCAAGGGCCACACTGGACCTGCAGAAGCTTCCGCCCAACAAAGTTCAAAAAGGCAAGAGGAATTGTGGGTAAGCAGGACATGGCACCATAAGGTTTAGTTTTCCATTTTGTTGCACATCACTGAAGACCAAAATCGTCATGTTTGGCAGTGTGTATAGTTGATGCCACAGGACTGTGTTTCTGACCGAAGCAGGCCAAATGCTCTCCTCCCACCCCACCCCACCCCCAACTCTCTGGAAGACAAGGCATGGGAGTAGCCACTGAGAAGGACCCAAAGGCTTTTGGAGGGCTTGAGATTCAGACAAGTTGTATAACCAAGGTCTACACGACCCATGATCTCCGTGGACAGCTCAGTTGCCTTTGCTTATCTGTGCTACCTCTGTTCTCAATTTCTTAAAATAGACTTCTCTATACAGGAAGACAGGGAGCATGTGTTTGTCAAGAATAGGTCAAGGGACAAGAATATGTCCCCTGACATGAATATGTCCACACAGAGGTGGTCTCAACTGTGAATGTGCCAATGCAGGGTGAGATCATCACTGTGAACCTTTGCGGCCCTCAAGAATCCTAACTATCTAAGAGAAAACTAGCAGAGACAACTAGAAATATGGGCTTCAGAATTCACAACCTTGGCCTGATCCATGGAGGTCTTGGATATCCGTCAAGTGAACTCACTCACTCACTCACTCACTCACTCACTCACTCAGTTGCTTCTTTATTCACATCACTGGTATTTATTGGCCATTTACCATAAGGCCAATTATTAAGCACCAGAGTCATGTGGGCACGCAAGCTCACCCCTGTCTCTGTCCTCAGAGCTCTCACAACAGGAGAATGGAAAGACAGCTAAATAAGACATAAGCCAAGTGTAGAGTTGAAACTGGAGTGAAGAAAACAGCGGTATGAGAGTTCACCCTAACCGGATATGACATAGTCAGGGAGGGAGACTTTCCTGAGGAGGCGGGACCTGGCTGGGTCTTCCTTAAGGACCATGAAGAGTGGTTTTTCAGGATGGAGGAGGAAGTGTGGTGAGTCAGAGGCGGTGGGAAGAGTCCCTGGTGCCAGGAAAAGAAAGCATGGAGGTTCTGGTGAGAGGAGATGCCTGACAGGGGGAAGGACTCAGACCCAGCACAATTGGAAGTCCTCACTAATGAGTTTCATTTGAGGTAAAAAGTGGGAGGCACACACACTCTGAGATAATTACTCAAAAATACCATGTCCAGTCTGGAGAGAGCCAAGATGGATCTACATCATCTGGAATCCAACATGATTGTGCATACACAGATACACCCACCTTCTCATTGTACATTAATTGCTGGGGACAGCAATATTAAGAGATGGCATCTTGAACGGGGGCCAAACCACCACTTGGTTAAAACAGGGGAGTTTTGACTAGCTCTACTAATAAATAATGAACCCAATATCCTTTGCCTGGCATTCATTCTTTCACATAAATTCAATATGCTAATGCATCTGTAACAAATTAAGTGTCTCTTAAAAGTCCCTTGAAAGTCTCCAAATCTTTGAAAATTTAGAGTGCCTATGGAAAACAAATAAGCAAAACCCTTGACCTTTTCTCTATTCATAAGTAAGATCAATGGAATATGCCAGAAACCCAGAAACCCTTCTATTCTCAGAATTTTTAAAAGGAATTTGCTTTTATGAACCCAAAGCAAAATTGGAGGTCTCTTTCAAAAAATTAGCTTGCTTGGTTAGGTTTTGATAATGAAGTCAAGAGAATACTAATACATACCAGTTGTAATGTAGGATAGCACAGTCTCTAAACTCACACTGATAGTTGACATGTGTGGCCTAGACAAGCCTTGGAATCTAAGAGTAGCAATTTAAGTTGTTTATTCTTACATAATGGCGAAGCAGGGACAGGGGGAGTTTCTATGTCCCATTAGTCAATGTCACATACTCCCTCTGCCTTCCAGTGACTGTTTCCTATAATAACCCATTAAACAGATCTGTAACAATCAATAAAATGCTTAAGACCGTGCATGAAATCCAAACAGAATCTTGGAATAGACAGATCAGGAGATAGTGTTTTTAAAATGGCATTTTTAAATAACAAAAATTCATTTAATCTTATTGTGGAAAAAAAATTGGAAGGAAAGAATGGGGTGGGAAAATGCTCCCAAAACAAGTTAGCAATTTCTGAGTTTCTCAATTAAGTTGCCAATTTTAAGGCTATTATGCTACTCCCTGAATCAAAGGGATTAACAATTTTCCTCTTAGCAATTAGAAAGGTAGAATTTTACCGTAGAAGCATACGGGGGAAGACTGGACAAGAAGTTAGAATCAACTAAATCTCCGCCAAGGACCACCCAAGAGGAGCTAAATGAGAGGTTCCTTTCAAGTGGGGCTGGGATCAAAGACCGACGGAGATTAGAACCAATAGGAGGTTAACGGGAAACAGCTGGCCCTCTGCAGCAATCACCAATGGAGAAGGGGATCTTCCTTGAAGAGGGAACAGCCCATCTGACCACAGACCCTACGATGTGCCATGGAATGCCAGCTCCACACAGGAAGATCCCTCTGCCTTTCAGCAGAAAATGCACCCAAACGTTATGAAAAATCAGTTGAGGGTGTACAGCTCAGCATGAGAGAGAGGGAGGAGTGGAGGCGAGAGAGAGAGAGAGAGAGAGAGAGAGAGAGAGAGAGAGAGAGAGGAGAGAGAGAGGAGGAGAGTTTTACTTGTGTGCATGTGTTCAAGTGGGTGTGTGGGTGTGTTTGTGTGAGTGCATTGAACTTAGAACCATGTGCATGTGGATCCCAGAGGTCAACGTCAGGTATCCCCTTCATTCTCTGCCTTATGTTTTGAGACAGGATCTCTCACTGAACCCAGAACTCATGGTTTCAGCTGGCTGGCTGTGGCTGGCCTGTCTCTGCCTCCCCAGAGCTAGGATTACAAATGTGTGTCCTGTTTTTACATGAGAGTTACGGGCCTGCAGGTCCTTCTGCTTGCATGGCAAGCACACCACTGACCGAGCCCTCTCCCCAGGCCCAGCAATCGGATTCAAACCCTTTCTTCCCCCTGTGAGAGCACACTGAGTGACATTCCTTCATAGTCTTGGAGCCAATAAAACCCATGTCTGCTGAGGAAGAGATGAAAAGTCCTGGAGGCGACATGGAATTTTCAGGATATACACCAGAAAGGAGGAAGTCCCAGTATTTTTCTAATTAAAAAAAAAAAGCTTTTTGATGAAAATACCACTTCATTCGAGAGCGTTCTTGCTTTCTAATTTGGGTCTTTTGGAAGAAGAGCTAATGGTTACGTGGTTCCTATGCAAACTCTACTTCTACCTTATTACCTTTCTTCGGAGTACCCTGGATAAGTTAACCACCCAAAGAATGGCAGGATGGGCTCAAACACGCGTCTTCAAACATGCCAGCTTTATCTGCTGTCCCTTCCCCTCACATTTCCTTAGAAACCCAGAGAGGAAGGTCTGAAAAGGTCCAGAGCAAGTGTGTTTGCCTGCCTCTGTCTGACAGGAAGTTGGCTAGGATCAGAGCTCCCATGCACTTTGCCATGGGTCAGGCAGGCAATGGGCTGTTTCTTTATTCAGGCCACAAGTAAAAAAAGAATTTGTACTTTTTGAGCACCATCTGCCTCGCAGCATTTTTATTGATGACCTTCAAGGAGGGAGGACTCGTAGACAATGGGGCCCAGAATGGAGCTTTCAGTACACCTTGTACAAGAAACCCAGAGTAAAAGATAGAGCAACTTGAACCATTGGCTTGCCTCTAGAGCAGAGGTTCTCAACCTGTGGGTCACGACCTCTTTGGGGTCACGTATCAGATATCACGAATATCAGATATTTACAATACAATTTGTAACAGTAGCAAAATTACAGTTATGAAGTAGCTACAAAAATAATGTTATGGTTGTGGGCCACCACAACACGAGAAACTGTATTAAAGAGTCTCAGCATTAGGAAGGTTGAGAACCGCTGCTCTAGAGGCGGATCGCAGCTTAGGGGACAAATGTTATGTTGCCACTGTGTCTAACCTCCCTGCATCTGGGTATTCAGTCTCTACAAGAATGAGATCGTGTCTCTCCTTTCTGTCTCTTGTGGTAGGGCTGGAAGGGAGCAGAACGCAGCACCAGGACACCAGCTTCCACTCTGCCTAGGTTGTGAGCCGCAGAGTTCCTTCTTTCTACCTTCCTAATTTAGCTGCCTCTGGACCTCGGGTAAAAGAGACTGAGAACGGCAGCCCTCCGTGTGTGGCTCCTCTTCATCATCCAGCCAAGTGACACACTTACCTCACACCCTCTCACTACTATTGCTACTTCTCTGAAGAGCTCAGCTTCTTGTTTTGCGAAGTATGTAGTTCTAAGTACGTAATACTGCTAATTCCTAAGCTTCCTTTTTTTTTTTTTTTTTTTTTTTACATTTTCACATTACTCTTTTCTTTCTCTCTCTCTTTTTTTTTCCTTTGAGACAGGGTCTCTCCACATAACCCCAGCTGTCCTGGAACTTGCTATGTAGACCAGGATGGGTCCAAACCAGAGAGATCCCCCTGCTTCTGCCTCCTGAGTGCTGGGAGTAAATGCATGCATCACCACACCCGCTCACTCTATACCTTTAACACTTACTTCTGCGTTTGTACACAAATCTAATGCACTACTGTGAATGATCACCTACGATAATGAGGATGTACCCTAACATTTTGTTTATCCATAGTCCTAGTGATGGGCAACCAGTTGCCGCTGCTTCTAGCTCCATCATACATAGCATCACTGAACATTCTTATTCACAGTTCCCTTTTATCAGTGACCTAATCATTTCTTTTGGGTCTAGCCTTCATTTGACTACTAGATCACAGGAAAGATGCATACTTAATGTTGCATGTTGCTTTCCATAATGTCTGTTCTATTCGATATGCCTTCCTGCTCATATCCTTGTTAGCAGTCGGCAGACCCTTTACATCAGTGCAGGGGGTTGAACTCAGGGCTTTGTGCATGCTAGACAAGGGCTCTACCATTGAATTCCATCATCAACCCTTATATGATTTATGAATCTGAATCACTGACAGCCAGGGTCCTTTGTTAGGAACAGGGCTTTAGACTTGGCGGTTACTTTTATGTTACATTTTTCTGTGTTGTGATACTGTGTGGAAGTCTTCACAGTTGCAGTGGTTATTAGGAATAAGCCAGGGTTCTGATGAGTGGAGAGGCATCATCTACAGGGCACACTCCAATTGCCACTTTCTGAAAAGCAGGAAATAGATACACAAAGCCGGAGACAGGATGATTGGAAGTTTGGGCTTCACCTGGGGAACTCAGCCAGATCCTTTCTCAAAAGAAAAATTGAAACAAAACCAAATGAGAAAACAACAACAGCAACGAAAAAGAACACATACACACAAAAATAGAATTGTAAAAGCCCCTGTGACAGTAGTCACTAGGAGAAGTCAGAAATCCCTCTGCCCACAGCTTCCAAGATCAGGGAAGGTCAACGACATAGTGAGCCCATCCACAATCTGAAAGAATCCATAAGAATCTTAAGACTTTGGGCTAGCTGAGAGAGATATATATTACAATGATAAGCATAAGAGTGTTAGATCAAGGGAGCCTGTGCTGGAGGCGGGGTGAGGAGAAGGGTAAAGCCGAGATCACATGAGAACATAACAGTGGGTCTCATCCTCCAGGGAGCGAGTAGGACCAAACAGATACAGGAGTGGATGTCACTCTCTCACCCCATCCTACAGCTGTATGCTTGAGAGGACTACCTACGACCCCCATGTAATTCTACCCCTATGGTACAAACCAAAGGTCATCAGACATTCTGCCTCCAAGACCAGTGTCATCCCCTTTAGGCTAAGGGTCTGACTTTCCATTCTGTTTTCTCTGGTCCCCTAGAGCACCCTTCAACAGAACTTTATCTGACACTTTAAAGAGAAAGAGTACTTGAGTCTCCAAGGCACTCTACCTGTTAGGAGTTAAGTTACACTCAAGAGATAGATGAAGAATTTGAGAAGAAAAGGACATTTGTCAGGAGATCAATTTCCATATCCAAAACACCAACTAGAAATTGGGTGGCCAACCAGAGAGTGGATGAGCAACTAAGAATGGGTAACTCAGCCGGGTGTTGGTGGCGCACGCCTTTAATCCCAGCACTCGTGAGTCAGAGGCAGGTGGATCTCTGTGAGTTCGAGGCCAGCCTGGTCTACAAAGTGAGTTCCAGGAAAGGCGCAAAGCTACACAGAGAAACCGTCTCGAAAAAAACAAAAAACAAACAAACAAACAAACAAACAAAAAGAATGGGTGACTCAAAGCTGTTCCAATGTTCTGGGACATCAGAGCTAGAAGAACAGAAATACAATACAATTCAACGATTTAAACAAATACCTATTAAGCAACCATGGAATTATTTTTTTGAATATGTTAACAATGATCTAACAATTGATTTTTTTAATGAAATAAAATTAACTTGATAGATGCCATCACAATTGTGGAAAACAATTTCCATAGACGTCAAGAAACAACTTACGGGGTAGAGTGTTAGAGAAAACCTTCCTGGCAATGTCCTATCAAGTGGCTCAGTGGGTCACCCCTCATTTGCCACTGGGACTCCGATGCTAGGGGATGCTTTGTAAATGCTGTCCAATGCTTTATACATGACTAAGCCAAGTAGAGTGGATGTCCACATCCCTTTATTCATTGCTTCCTTCTCCACGTTTCCTTTATTCATTGACTCCTTCTCAGGAGGTTGAAGGAGTGGGCTGTAAGCTAGACTGTCTCTGTTTGGGTCCTGGTTCTGTCTTCCCAACCCCAGGAGTTTAAGGGAGCTGCTTAGTCTCTCTACTTCAGTTTACCCATGTAGAAAATAGACGTGATGGCCGCAGCACTCCAATGATGAGGTTGTTGGGATTGCCCGGTGCTTGAAAGACGAGTACTTGAAAGTCCCAGATACTTAGTTACCTTGGTTAAAACGCCCAGACTCTCTTCCAAGGAACAACATCTCTTCCATCCTCAACCTGGTTGATCCGCATGGACCCAAACCTTGTTTATGGTCCTTGGATACTGCCAAAGTAGATGCAGTGACTGTCAAAACGGGGAGTTTTGATTCGAGCTATGCAAAAGACATGCTTTTGTTTTCTTGGCAGTTTTTCCAGATAATCACTATAAATCTGGAGATGCTGAGAATCAAACTGAGGAAAACTGCCTAAAAATAGGGCCGGCATGGGATGACCACAAGAGACCCAATCACCATGACATTATTCAAGCCCCTATGTCTGGATATGTTTAAGACTATTATTGGCAATTTTTATAAACCAATACATTCTCTTCTTTGTATATCAGATCTAAAATGGAATTCAGTTATTCATAATTGAAGGAATCCTGAGTAATATAGTAAATTACATCCCCAAATATTTGGGGACTAAAGTCATTTCTTAATTTATTCAAAGTTTTTTATTGGGTATCTTCTCTGTTAGTCATTGTCCTACATACTGGAACACAGCTTAGCAGCATTCCAATGGGGAAGGCAGATAGTGAATAAAATGATTAGACTGCATTGTTAGTAGGTCAGAGGAAGTCAAACAGTGGTCCACAAGCTCCAGGATGCTGTATAGATCCTCCTCTGGTTCCTTGTGTATTAAGAAGTTAGATGATCAAAAGGTCAGTCTCCATGCGGGGCTTCTGACTTTATGCCTTCATGTCAAAAGGCATCATCCTCTGACTCACCTTGCCAACTATTTTCTTTTCTTTTATCCATCCATCCATCCATCTATCCATCCATCCATTCATCCATCCATTCATCTGACCATTTATTTATTTATTTATTTATTTATTTATTTGTGTGTGTGTGTGTGTGTGTGTGTGTGTGTGCGTGTGTGTGTGTGTTGGCCTGTGTATGAACACGTGGAAGGCAAAGGCTGACATCAAGTATCTTCCTATTTCACTCTCCATCTCATTTTTAAAGATGGGATCTCTAGATAAATCTAGACCTCACTGTTTCAGCTAGTCTGGCTGGTCAATGGGCTCCAGGACTTGTATTATCTCTGTCTTCCCAGCCCTGGGTTACAGGCACACACCACTGCCACGTCTGGCTTTTAAGTGGGTGCTAGTGATCTGAACTGAAGCCCTCACAGCACGTGGTTGCTTTCCCTAGCCCCGCCAATCATTTCCTCTACCATGACTTAAACCTGGTTAATAACAAAGACACAGCACTTTCAAGTTCATTTTTCTATCAAGTGAGTGCCATGTTTCTCTAAGAACCACACTGCTTCCCCAGGTTGTAGCTGTATTTTCTTCCATGTGTTGTCAGTAACAGCCTGTCTGCCTACCTCTCTCTTCTAACCCATTTTGTCTGCTCGAGCCCAACACTGCCCCCTTTATAATTGCTATCACCTGGTGCTTTCTTGCCCACTCCTGCTCTTAGGTTCTGATTTCTGCTTGGATGCTCATGTCCAGCTTTCCTAACTTACAACACCTGCCTGGCCCCCATCTGTGATTTCGGAGCTGGTTTTGTGGTATCTGGCTGGTGGGAGTTCACAGAGCTGGGCTTGCTAGGATGACTCTTCTTATTGGGAGTGACAGGAACAAGGAGAAGAACAAGGAACCGAGGCAGGTGGGGGTGGGGGGGTGAACTCTTCGATGGAGATTAGCACACAGAAGGTTACTGGAAGTGCTCCTGAAACAACCATGGAAGGGAAGAGGCGGGCAGGAAGCAGAACTGAGTAGAGGGGAGTTGAGCTGTGTACATTCTCAGTGGGAATATTGGAAGCCTGAAGGTAATTCTGAGCCTGGATTGAATTGGTTGAGCCTGGAGACTTCTCCTGAATTGGGTTTAAGAGAGTAAGGCCTTTAGTGTCTAGCCTCAATCCTTGATGGGGCCGTAACAGAACCTTAAGAGGGTATCTAAGTGAAGGTCCCTGCTTGAGGCATGAGCAGCACTAAAGTAGTCATCTTTCTCTACTATCTCTACCATCTCACTTTCTAGCTCCT
>CABHPQ010198854.1:0-17073 GCA_902168405.1 Peromyscus aztecus
ACACACACACCTTTGTACATATAAATGCACACACACACCTTTGTACACATAAATGCACACATACCTTTGTGCATGTGAATACACACACACCTTTGTACACAGGAATACACACACACACCTTTGTGCACATGAATTCACACACACACCTTTGTACACATGAATACACACACACACCTTTGTACATATGAATACACACACACCTTTGTACACATGAATTCACACACACACTTTTGTACACATAAATACACACACACACCTTTGTACACATAAATGCACACATACCTTTGTACACGTGGATACACACACACCTTTGTACACATGAATGTGCATACACCTCCAGACCTGGATCTCTTCCTAACCATTATGTCCCTCACTTTACTCAAGTACAACATACACATTCATATTAAAATTTGAACTTAAATTGTGATGCCCATAGTCAATATTTTGTTTACTGTCCCTTCTTAACCATTATGTTCCTGGCCTTCCTCACTACAACATATATGTTTACATTAAAATTTAAACTTAAGTTGTCATGCTCAGAATCAACATTTAATTCACAATTCCTGGTCTATGTGTTAGCACTAGAGGATGATGGTGATAACTTTGTATTATCACTTTCAAACTGAGGCTCTGGGCCTTTGTATGCATTTGGTCAATCCTTATAGCAACACTTGATAGGGTTTCAAAATTCCCGGCAGACTCTGATCTCTGGGACTTGGAAGTAAGGAATTAGAACTCCCCAAAGTGCTTAGATATCTCAAAAATCATTAGTTGTTTTCTATTTTAGTCATATTTACTATGGAAAATGTGATTTTGAAATGCTAGTAGTTGTTTAGGAATTGGGGGTGGGGGACTATATTGTGGAGGATTTGTTTTGGTTTACTTTTTTTTTGTTGTTTTTTTTGAGACAGGGTTTCTCTGTGTAACTTTGAAGCCTGACCTGGAACTCACTCTGTAGCCCTGGCTCTGCCTCCCGAATGCTGGGATTAAAGGTGTGCGCCACCACTGCCCAGCCTTGGTTTACTTTTTTAAAAGCACCTTAATAGTATTTACAAAGAACTACAGAGTATACTGAATATTCAAAAACTGAAAAAGTATCAGGAAAAAATTTCTGAGTAGTGTTAGAAAACCTAGCATTTCAATCTCTAGCGAAATCAACATCACGACGCGGGACCGCATGTCCACTGCTGGTTTAGGAGCTTCCCTGACTTCTCAGCATGTTGTTTCTTGGAACCCTGCTCATGCCTTTGTTTACAGTGTACTGTGCACACAAATTGATTGCTTTTTTCTTCACAAGGATGACTCACCATTAGTCACATGGAGGATCACAAACCAGTTCTCATAACGTGGTTCATTGGTTTTCTGTAGCTGGGTAGCACATCGCCATACACTTAGCAGCTCAATACACACCCCACGTTTCTTATATCATAGTTTCTGTAGGTCAGTCCATGGGGCTGAGATCTCAGAGCCAGCTGAGGCTCCAGTTCTCATCTGAGGTCCAGGGTCTACTCGGCTCAGTGGTTGGTGAGAGAACTTGTATCCTGGAGGCTCCCCTTTACTGATGGCATTGCCTGAGGCTCAGTCTCGACAATGAAAAGTCACCAGGATTCCTTGCCAAGCATCTCCACAACCAGCCTACAAACCTGGATCCTCTCTCCTCCAGACAAGCTAGAGTGTGACTCTCCACCTTTCTTGTCTACGATCAGTGAGAGAAAGCTCTCAGATACAGGAGCCAGAGACGGTGGGCAGTCACAAGGAAACTGTTTCCTGAACACAACAGGGCAGTTGTACTATGAAATCACACAGCTTGCACAAGAGCTACACAAGCTCAAGCTAGACAACATTCATTCCAACATGAAGAGGGGAGGTGGCTAGAAACCACGCTCCTAGATAAGGAGCCATGGGCACTTATAGCCACTAGGAAAGGCCCATCTGGACAGTCTGCCTCTCTTGGGGTTAACTTACTAGGATTATTTGTTACATCTCAAAATACCCTTGAATGTAGTACTTAGATCAGCATTTGATGGAATAACTGAGAGAGGTGTTTGTACTCCAGAGGCTTGGAAACTTGTGACTGTTGTACCCAGAGTCCCTCAAAGACCACCAAGAGACCAAATCTGATGCAAAAGCAAAGAGTGTTTTTATTTTGAGTTAACTCAGGACTCTCCATCCTTCTGACACAGCAGCAGAGCAGGAGACCCCGAGTAGCGATGGGGCAGGGTTTTTAAAGCAAGGGGGACTTGGGATCTATAGACGACATAGGAACAGACTTAGGATTGGTTTATGCGAGTGGCAATCATGTTAGTAACTTTTAATTGGCTAGGGTTAGTTGGGGGTTACAGTTATCCATTTTTGGGGCAGGCCTGGACAAGTCCCAGGCTTTGTCCTTGAGCTGCCACGGAGGCTGTCTGGCCTTGCACATACTGACTGTGGGGGCCTGGTCAGTGGCCCAGGCTTGGTGCATCCTATCTCCTTGTCCCTGCTGGCAGGGACATCAGTGATTAATTGTCTTTTGTTCATGGCCCTCCCGGAAACTGCTTGCTCAAGTCTCAGGAAACTGAAATTGAGGTCTGATCTCTGAGAGAAGACTGAGCAGCCTGTTGTGGCATCTGCTTGGTCCTTTCAGTGACCGTTTTAGAATTCTGCCTATCACACACACTTGGCAATGACCACAAGCCATACACTGGCCAACTGTGTGATTTAAAAATGTTCAGGCACTACCTTTAAAAGGGGGGGGTGGGGGTGGAAAGAGCTGGAGAGTGGTTCAACCAATCAAGTGCTCGCCACACAGCATGGAGTCCTGAGTTCAGTCTCCAGCATCCATAGGAAAAGCTATGTGTGTCTGGAAGTCCAGGGCTAAGGAGCCAGGGGAGGATACCTGGGGCTTACTGGTTGGCCAGTCTGAGTCAGTGAGCTCTAGATTCAGTGAGAGACCTCACCTCAAAACATAAGGTGAGGAAGATATTGAGAAAGACACCGAATATTGACCTCTGGTCTACATGCACAACACACACACACACACCAATAACAATAAATAATAAAATACATGACAGATGAGGAAATAATTAGGCAAAAATTAATTATAGTAGCATATTTTATTTAGCTCCATATTTAAAATACCATCAACAGAAATACGCCTTTAACAGAAGACTTGTTAAAGAGGTATTTTTAACCTTTTTCCAAATTAAAACTTCAAAACTTGACACATATTTTATTCTTAGAACACACCTCCAATCAGATCTAAGTGTCTTTCAAACACACAACTAGAACACACAACTGCAAATGACCTGGGTCCAGGATAAATCGTGGCTGCTTTTTGTTTTTTCTTCTTTTTTCTTTTGACACGGTCCTGTCCCCGTTCAGAATCATCTGCTGACTTCACCAATCAGCAGCAGTTCCTGCTCTTGGTTTCAGAGTGACATCCCAGACAGACATCTTGATGTTCAGAAGGATTTTACTTTATTATGATGGGGAAGGCATGGAGGCAAGAGCAGGTCTGTCCACAGTACTGTGAGCACAAGGCGGTGCTGTTCAGATGGTGATAGACTCAGACAGAACTGGGTGGTATCAGGGTCAGGTTGTAACCTTCAAAGGCTTGTTTGTATCTGGTGACTCACTTCCACCAAGCAAGCCCCAAAGGCTCCACAGCCTTCACAACAGCAACACAAGCTAGGGACCAAATGTTGTGGGATATCTGATCACACTGTGTGAAAATGTGTCCCTGTTTTGCCCTGCCTGCGAAGCACCTTCTGATTGGTAATAAGGAGCTGAAGAGTCAATAGCTAGGCAGGAGAGACTAGGCAGGACTTCTGGTTACAGACAGGAACTTTGGGATGAAGAGAGGTGATTTCACCAGTGAAACACGGAGCAAGTCAGATGCACAGTACTAAGGAGAGGTAAAGAGCCACGGGGCAAAATGTGGATTAATAGAAATGGGTTAATTTAAGGTATAAGAGATAGTTGGAAACAAGCCTAAACTAAGGCCCAGCTTTCATAATTAATAAATTTCTGTGTCATTATTTGGGGGCTGGCATTCCAAAGAAAGTCCAAATACAACCAAGTGTTGAAACATGAATCTGTGGGGAACATGTCAGATTCAAGCCATAATGATGTCCAATCGTCCTCTCAGCTACCGTGTGATTAATTCTTACATAAAAGGACGGGCAAAGTATTGCTCTTCATCCTATGTCTCCAATATATTGGATGTGAATTCTTGTCTAATACCTGAATAAACTATTTTCTCAAAGAATCATTATGCTTTGGTTAAAGTATCAGAAGTCCAAAGAGTATCTATATCTAAATTTAAGGGTGAGTGATGTAGATCGTGGGATTTGTTCTGCTTAAGAAAGTAGGGGTGGACCCAGATATCAACTGGTTGGCTGATTCTCAAAAAGGATGCCAAGACAATCCCATGAGAAAAAGAAGTTTACTTCCACAAGTTCCTGCTGAGATAGCCCACACAAGAGACAGAACTACTGACCTGACCCTGATGCTACCCAGTTCTGTCTGAGTCTATCACCATCTGAACAGCCCCGCCTCCTGCTCACAGTACTATGGACAGACCTGCTCTTGCCACCATGCCTTTCCTACCACAATAAAGTAAAATCCTTCTGAGCAGCAAGATGTCTGGAATGTCACCCTGAAACTAAGAGACAGTATCCGATCCCTTCATCACATTCTATACAAAACTTTAAATCAAGGTTTATCAGTGACCAAAAACTGGGAGCCAAAGGCATAAAAATTTTAGAAGAAAGCACATGCTCATATTATATAACAGTTTCTGAGATTATATTCCAAAGCACAGCAATTAAAGGTGAGATTAATACAACGGGCTTCAGTGAAAAAGTGAAATTACACACAGAAAAAAACGTAAACAATATATATGATAAAGACAGATGTCTTAGTCAGGGTTTATATTGCTGTGATAAAACACAATGACCAAAAGCAACTTGAGGAGGAAAGGATTTATTTTCTCTCACAGTTTAGAAATCCTTACTGAGGGAGGCCAGGGCAGGAGCCCCGGCAGGGACTGGAGCAGAAACCACGGAGGAACACTACTTACTGACTTGCTCTTCACGGCTTGCTCAGCCCTCTTTCTTCGACCGTCCAGGACCACCTATGGGATGGGCCCTCCCACACCACTAACTAACTTTAAAATGTCTCTACGGGCTTTCCTACAGGCCAGTCTGCTGGGAGCACTTTCTCAGTTGAGATTCCATCTTCTCAAATAACTCTAGCTTGTATCAAGTTGACAAAAACAAACGAACAAAAACTAACCCTAACAGAATATTCAAAACATGCACAAAAATTAACAATTTGATGATTTTTTTAAAAAATCAATAAATTGTAGGCTAAGCATTTGAATGGATATTTCTTTGAAGAAGAAGATATATGATATGAATACCAATAAGTACATGAAAATATACTCTTCATCATCAGCCTTTAGGAAAAATGCAAATTAAAATCACTTCATGGGATTGGGGATTTAGCTCAGTGGTAGAGTGCTTGCCGGCCCTGGGTTCGGTCCTCAGCTCCAGAAAAAAAAAATCACTTCACATATGTTGGACAACTTAAGGAAAATACATGGACATGATGTGGGAAGTTTTGAACCTTGGAACTATGATAGGAAGCAAAGTGGCATGGCTACTTTGGAAAATTATTTGAGAATTTCTCAATTTTTTCTTTGGTTTGTTATTAACTATTTCTTGGTATACATTTTGAATAAAGAAAGTCTCTTAAAAGTAGATTGCTATGGGTTGGGAAGGGGACCTCAAGGTCCCACTTCTAGCTGAGGAGCTAGTGGCAAATGATGGGTGCTGGAGGGTGGAAAGTCCATTTTCTTAGAATGAGGTACCTGATAGGCTGATGCTGTAGTGATGGCCCAATAGCATCGTATACCGGAAGTGGACTTGGTGGCTTTAAAAAGAGTACATGAAGTTGGAAAGAAGACGTGGTTGGTGGGGGACTTAGGAGGAGTTGGAGGGGAGACATTAGGGGTGGGTTTGATCAAAATGTGCTATATTCATGAAATTTCTCAAACAAATTTTAAGTGGATTGCTTGTCATGTGAATCCATTTGCTAGAGCATTATAACAGCGAAGTAACGTCAATCAAAAATCGAAGGCCAAGTCACCTGATTTTTAATGAAGGAGCCATTGCTTGATGAGAGTAAGAAGTGTGAAATGGAAGGCATAAAAATGTCCCATGGAGACATGATCTCATAGAGATCCTCTGGAGAACACTTCAGACAGAGAATCTCTCCACTCCACCCTCTCCCTGGATCATCAAAGATTCTGTTCCCATCCTTACAACTTTAGAAACTTTAGCCTAAGTCAGGAATATTGACGGGAAATCGATGAATGAAAGAGTCTCACTGCTTTAATCCATGCAACTGGATGTCTGATTGCTCAGTTTTGCAAATTAGCAAGTGAGCAAATCAATTTAAAGAAATAAGGACAATTCCACATAAAACACACTCCTCGTATTTATCTTGACACGGCATGGTTCCATTTTAATGATTTATGCTAATGTTTTATTATACGGTGGTTGTGCCCTGAAGTGCATTTTATAAGACTAATGAAGTCTTAGCAATCCCAGACGTCTTCTTCAGTATTCTCTCATTATGTCTGTGCTGAGAACTCTTGTGGCGAAGACCACCAACCACCACGGGAGTAAGGAAGTTTGTGAATTAGTGAAATGAAAATCAGTCAAGCTCTACAGTAGTGAGGGGTCCACAGGCAGTTCCAGTGGGATTCAGTCTTTTCACACACACACACACACACACACACACACACACACACACACACGCGCGCGCACGCGCACACACACACATGCACACGCACACACACACACACACACACACACACAATGGTCTATTGGTCTTCATCACAATGAAAGATGAGCAAACCGCTGTGTTCAGGGTTCATCAAACATCAAACCTTTTTTTTTTTTTTCAAATGTTTTGGGTTTGCCAAAATACAAAACACGTTTTGCCCTCAGCATTTTTCCCTTCATTTTCAAACCCCTGTGTATTTTAAGGGAAATGTAATCCTTATGTTTCTGACTCATTTACACTTAACACGTGAACATGTTGTTTCATAAGACTTATTTGAAGTCTATGGAGCCTTCTAAAGCCTTCTAAAGCCCCCTTTCCATAGTGTCAGGAAGCTGCATGTTACAAAGACACATGAACCCCAATAAGTAGAATTGGTTTGAAACTCAAGATCTTTTAAGGCACAATGTTTTATCCAGTTAAATATGGTTAAAAAAAAGAAAGGAAGGAAGGAAGGAAGGAAGGAAGGAAGGAAGGAAGGAAGGAAGGAAGGAAGGAAGGAAGGAAGGAGAAAGAAAAAAGAAACCTCTTCACCGTAATTACTGTGCTATACTTTGGTGTGTGGCTTTTAATGGTGAATAACTGTGACTACAAATACGAAATTCCTGGGATTCCTGTGATATATCCTGCACACTAGGCTTCCAGAGGGAAGAAAGTTGCTGGGGTCACCTGCTGTCTACAGCCACAGAAGTTTGAGGTCTGAATTTGCTAGCTTCCTGTCACAGACCTCACTGGAATCTACTGTCTCTCAAATGTCTCAGTGAGAGGCTCCTCTGCAGACCTCCCTCACCCTCCCCGTGGGCTGTTTGGTGTGTCAGAAAGCAATGTGTGTGCACATTGGCAATCTACCAGATCTGGGTCCCGATCTTCCAGTACTGCTTCTCAGCAGGCATGCAGGACAGCAGGGAACTACTGCCTGGAGAAAAGGTGATCAGGACCTAAAGGTTTCCTTGTTGTTTGGTCGATTGGTTTGGGACCCAGGTTCTTATGTACCAGACTGTCCTTGAACTCAGTATGTAGCCAAGGATGACCTTGAACTTCTGATCCGTTAACTGCTTTTTAAACCCTTGTTTTTCAAGTTGTCTCAATTTTACAGAAAAGTTTTCCCGAACAGTACAGAAAAACTTAGGATACTCTCTTTCCAAATTCTAAAGTATAGTATTTTATGTTCTGTTGATCACTTATCATTCTATCGCTACATATATATTTTGGAATCATTTGAAAATCAGTTATGGACAGAATACTCCTTAATTCTCTAGTGTTAAAAAAAAACCCAAATACATTTCCCACGTATCCATAGTAAAACAATTAGAATTGGGACATTAACATTGAATAATAGCACTATGACAATGACACTACCTAGATCCTAAACAAATGATCCCTCTAATGTCCTTTCCTGGCCCAGGATGAAATCCAAGTCCCACAGCATGTTTCCCAGCCACCTATTTATGGTCTTCTTCATTGTGGAACGACGCCTGGCTCTTGTTCTTTCTACGAACGCCACGTGTCTGAAGAATACACGGCAGTTACGCGGTCACATATAACCCAGTCTGGATGTTTCTCTGCGATTTGGAACCATTACTTGTAAGAAGAAAATCCCAGGAATGAGGGACATACTAACAGTGATATGTTTATATTGACTGACTGATTAAAGATGACTTGAATTTTTTTGTCACAAGGTCACATTGCTGGATTTTTCCACTCTAAATATATTTTAGACGTCCTTGATTTATATTCTGAATGTAAATCAGTTACTAAGCATGCTATGTGTCTGTGTTTTAAGATCATGCCAGTATCTGCTCCTCCAGCTCATCTACTGCTTGTTTTGATTTTTTTCTCTTTTGTTATTACAGTTTACACAAGGTGAATTTCCTAATTTTATCTTTTTCCATTCATTGTTTCATGCCCCACTAAGAGGAGGAAAGTTCATTTATGCCAATATATTTATTTACTCATTTGTTTCAATTACTCCCTTTTTGGTGTTCACTTTATTCTAGATCTAATACTGGGATCCCTTCAGAACAGCTCCTAGGCTCTTTAGGGGCATCCACGTCAGCCATTCTGGTGAAGTAGGGGCGTCCACGTCAGCCATTCTGGTGAACTGGGGCATCCACATCAGCCATTCTGGTGAACTAGGGACGTCCATGTCGGTCATTCCTGGTGAACTGGGGGCATCCACGTCAGTCATTCCTGGTGAACTAGGGGCATCCACGTCAGTCATTCTGGTGAACTGGGGGCATCCACGTCAGTCACTCCTGGTGAACTGGGGGCCACCACCTCAGTCATTCTTGGTGAACTTTATTTTTTTTTTGTCACACCAAATCTTCCGGAGTCATTGCAGTGGTTTGAAAGAGAATGGCCCAAAGGGAGCGGCACTATTAGGCGATGTGGCTTTGTTGGAGTAGGCGTGGCCTTGCTGGAGGAAGTGTGTCACTGTAGAGGCGGGCTTGGAGGTCTCATGTGTGCTTACACCACACCCAGTGTTACAGATCACTTCCTGTTGTCTGCAGGATCAAGATGTAAGAACCCTTAACTCCTTCTCCAGCACTGTGACTGCCTACATGCTACCTTGCTTCCCATCATGATGATAATAGACTGAACCTCTGAACTGGAAGCAAGCTACCACAATTAAATGTTTTCCCTTACGAGAGCTGTCGCGGTAGTGGTGACTCTTCACAGCAATAGAAACCCTAACTAAGACAGAGTTTTTTTTTTTCCGGGTCGGTTCTAGAATTTCTCCAAGGAAGCTGTTTTTCTTAAATGAAAAAAGGTATTTGGAAACAAAGATATGAGTACCAGTACACAGGCTGTCACTGGGTGTTACTGCTTCTGTTCTCTCTTAGAAACACACACACACACACACACACACACACACACACACACACACACATACACACCTGTACGGGAGTCTGTATTTGCGTCTTCTCTGCTCTGTAAAACCCGTGAGCTGACAGGAGTATTACTATGGTTTGAATGTGAAATATTCTTCACAGGCTCATGTCATAAACACTTGTCCTCCAGCTGGTGGGGATGTTTTAGAGGGGGTTCTAGAACCTTCAGGAGGTGGGGCACACTTAGGGATAGCAGGTCACATGGGGGAATCCATTAAGGTTACATCGCCCCCCATTCCTACCACACCTCTGCTTCCTCTTCTGCTGTGATGTGAACAGCTTCAGTCGGATGCTCCTGCCGCCATAGTTTGAGCAGCTCGGCCATCGCGGACTGAAGTCTCCTGAAACCAGGAGCTTCGATAGCCCTTTCCCCTCAGCAGTCATGTCTGTCAGGTGCTTGTCATAGTCATGAAAAGAAATGTAAGTTCTTGTCAGCATTCCTTATTTCAATATCAGGAGATCCTTTCTTTAACCAAAATTGGCTTTTGTTTCCTTCAGTGTATTTATTGAATACTTATTTCTACACCATATAAACAAATCTTATCCAAATCACCCTTAGTCCCCACACCAGTGCCCCCGACAGCCAGGGTAACTCTATGACCCTGGCCTTAGCAACTCTAAATACACTCCTCCGTCGTGGCGCTTCCCCATATATTTGGAGAAATATCACATATTCTTTCTCAGTATACTTCTGAAAAGGAAAGCTTTAGATATATAATAGCTACGGGGTTTTTTTTTTTTTTCATACGTATAAAGAAAGACACTCAGACTCAAGAGAATTTAAATGTTGTAATTCAGAATCACATACTTCATTGGCTGTTGATCTCTGGAGTATAAAACTAGCCGAAATTTTGAAAAAGACTGAATTTGAAAAGGCATAAATCCACAACATACTGTTAGAGTCCAGAAGCAAAGAGCTCAGCCCAACTGTGGTGGGTCATAGAAAACTTCCTGTAGGTGACAACTGAACATTAGGCAGGCCTTCAGAGAACAGAACTAGTCGAATATGTAAATGTGAGTGCATGCATGCATGCATGCATGCATGTGAAACTTCAGGAGGTGGGGCACAGCTAGGGCTGCGTGGATGGAAAATGCGCAGCAAACATTTGGAGAGAGAGAGAGGAGAAAGGAAGGAGAGGAAGGAAGAGAGAGAGACCTACGAACGAATCCATTCATATCATTACAGAAGTTAAATTCTCAGATCTGCAAGTGGCTCGCCACACGTACACAGCTTCTCTGAGGGCCTTAGACATCCTCACTCTGGGCCTCTGGGCCTCTTGCTTATCATACACGTGCTTAATTTAACCACTGGGCTATCTCCTCAGGTCTCATCACTTCTGCTCTTAACCCTGAGTTGTTGCTGCTTTTTCTTAAGTATTTGAGGTACTCGTCTTTTAACCCTTCAGTTGAATTCCCCCCTCACACTACAATCGCACGGTCCTGCACTTCCTTCTGCGTAACACTCACGTTTAAATGCTGAACACTGGGAGCTCCTCTCCCCTGGAGTTTCATGACAGCAGAGGTTGTATGTCACTTTTCTCAGCATGGTCTTAGGTTGTGGTGACATTGTGCCCCCAATATATTGTGTACCCTAATAAACTTATCTGGGGTCAGAGAACAGCCACTAAATAGATATAGAGGCCAGAAAACGGTGGCACACACACCTTTAATCCTATCACTTGGGAGGCAGAGATCCCTCTGGATCTCTGTGAGTTCAAGGCCACACTGGAAACAGCCAGGCGTGGTGACACACACCTTTAATCCCAGGAAGTGATGGCAGGAAGCAGCAAAGTACATAAGGTGTGAGGACCAGGAACTAGAGGCTTTTAAGCTTTTTGGCCTTTTAGAAGCAGTTCAGCTGAGATCAATTCGGATGAAGACGCAGAAGCTTTCAGTCTGAGGATTTGTGGGAACAGAACTGGAGCTGTGGAGGTGAGGTTGGCTGTGGCTTGTTCTGTCTCTCTGATCTTTCAGAATTTACCCCAGTAGCTGGCACTGGGGTTTTTTTTTTTTTTTTTATTAATAAGACCTTTAAAGATTCGTGTTACATTAGGTCTCAGCACTTGCCTGACCAGAAGAGGCACCCGATAAATACTTACGAACTGAACTAATTGTGCTCTCGTTCCTTAGCTGTGACCTTTAAGCTATCATTTTCCAGGTTTGCAACCACGATGCACCAGGCCCCAAGTGCCAGCGATGCCACTCCTCTCCCAGCTGTTTGCACCAAGGGAAGGCACTGCGACCAACAGTTTCTGAAAGGCTTTGGGTTCAGCAACAATCCATGCAGAGTGAACCAACCAGACTTCTAACTCTGTTGCTTGTTCTTTCAACACACAGCAGCGGTTTTAGCAACAGACAACCTAGCCTGTCGGTGTCCATCCACGTGATCCTTAGAGAGGAATCCCAGTCTCCCAAGGCGCAGAATAATTGGGTGATTGTGGCTACAGTTGCCAGATTCACTTTGCATCTCCAGATAAACTCTGGTATCAAGTAAAATAGAAAAAAAAAAAAAGGACAAAAATCATTGGAAATGTGATAATTAAACAAAACACAACCTGAGGTAAAGCCCTCCTAAAACTTTCAATAATGAGCATGCCAAGTTTAATTTTAAATGGTCACGCCATTTCTTTGCACACACACAATTAACCAGGTCAGCTTCCCCGTTTTTTACTGAGATAGAATTCTGACAATTCCCTCACCTACACGAATTTTTAAAGGGAAAACGGTGATAGCAGTTCCTCTAAAACACGGCCCACATCTTTAAAATATGCCCATCCGTGTAGCTGTTTATGACTTTACCCTTCCAGCACTGTAATTCTCTGTTATCTGTGGTTTCTGTTGCCCACGATCATCTGAGTGGGCACAATGGGTGTGAACAATGAGTGGAAAATTCTGGAAATAAACAATCATAAACTTCAAATTATATGCCATCTTGAGGAGCTAGATAAAACCTTAGACCACTTAGACCATGCTGCTCTCTCCTCCCAGGACACTGACTATTCTTCAGTGTATCCGCTCGGTATATACTGCTCATCCTAGTCATCTTGGTTACCAGTTTTGACAGCCATGATAGCTCAGTAGTGGTGTCCGTGTCATCTTTCCATAACACTACCCCACAACGTATATCACTCCATCTTGTCACCTAAGCACCAGCTCACATAATCATAAGAATGAGAGTAAACAAGTACAGTATAATGTCATATCTTAAGAAAGGGAGAGGAGAGCCACCGCCACATCTACAGAACTTGGATGATGTTAATTGCATTATTGCACATTGTTCTGTTTTATCACTACTTATTATTTCAGTTGCTTAGTATGCCTGCCTTACAAACTAAACATTTCCACGGGCATGTGTGTGTTGGGATGTATTATAGGTGTATAAACAGATAGATAAGGTCCAGGACTACCCAGAGTTTGGGACGCCCATTGTAGATTTTTGCAACATATTCTCTAGGAATAAGAATAACTGTTGTATAACATAGAGAATAGAAGTCAATACACAACTCAAATCCCTGCTTTTGATTTCTGCTTTCTCCTCCAACCACAGAACTTGGACTCTAGGCTCTCAATTCACTGACTTACAAAAGACAACGGTTAGTATCTTCCCTACCATAAACAGTTGTGTCAATCAAATGAGATACTTTTTTTTTTGAGAAAGAAACAGGGTCTTATGTAGCCCAGGCTGGCCCCAGACTCATGATGCAGCTGCAGAATGACTTTGAACTACTAATCCTCCTGACTCCATGTCTCAAGCACTAAGATTATATGTGTGCATCACCATGTCCAGTCTATATAGTGCTGGTGATCAACCTTGTGTATGACAAACAAGCATTCCACCAACTGAACTACACCTGCCTACCCCCCGGCACAAGATGTCATTTTAAATCTATGAAATGCTACACACATTCAGTTAATATTAATGCTAGATTATACAAGTACGGTAAACTTTGAGCAAAGGTCTTCTCAAGCTGAAAGAGTTTTACATGAAGATATGACTAGTAAATTATCCTTTGAAGTTTGTTCACTGGTTTTCACATTTTACTTTTCAAATGAAACTTCTTCCCCTAGCCCTGTTGGCGCACGTTCTGTTTAGTGGATAATGAACAAATTATTTGTTCAACGAGCAACTGACGGCTTCTCTGTTCTAGGCGGGACTCTGACAAAGCCACGTTTTCAGCTCATACTCAGCCTATGTGATAGGGGAAGCGCATCTTAGGAAGAGCCACGGACCTCTTAAAGTAGAGATGCTCTGAGATGCATCACTGGCCAGGGCTGTGAAAGGTGACTCTGAGATCAGGCCGACTTGACACTGAGAGTCCACCTTAGCCAAGGACCCCTTGATGGTTGACTTCCACCAAGGCACAGAGACAGCAGCCTGAGTTTGCCATCTGGGTATAATAAGTGAAGAATTTGAATCATAAAAATTTCTACCTAATTTAAAAGGCACGGTATTGCTTTTCTCAAACTAACTGCCCCTGGCAGTTCTGGTTAATACTTCCGTTCAAAATAAAAACGTTAAAAGCCTTTTAGACTGGCATTTAAAATAATTTGGAAACAATGCTAAGACAATCTCTTCACATCAAACTTCCTGAGAGATACGAGTGTGTAGCCGCACCCCCCACCCCCGCCATTTCTGCTTATTATGGGAGGGCAATCTGCTGAGAAACTAGATAGGAGGTAGAAGGAGTCTTCCTGGGAAATGAGCGACGAGACACTGTGTACAGTTTAAACTTCTGAACTCAGGAGGACAACAGAGGACGATGCGGTTGGTCCCAAGCAAACCGGGTCAAAACACACTGTGATTTTCAAACTGTTGCTTCACAGTTTTAATAATCTTTGACAATCGTGCCTCTTTATTTCCAGAAAGGTGAAAGAAGGGGTTGCTTCTTCCCTGTCCCTAACAAAGCTGTGGCATTTGTCACAGACTCTCAGGGGCCTGTCTAGAACCAAGAATAGAAGCCTTAGAACTGACAGGAGGAAGCTTCCTTAGTTTCCCCTACTCGCGTTGATTGACAGGGACTCTGGTTGAAGAAGGAGGAAAAGGAGAAATACAGCCATGATGATGCAGAAAAGCCAGTGCCTCTTCTTGGTTAAGGCTGACTCTCTCATGCAGTTTTGGAAAAAGAGAAAGCAAACTAAATTTTAGAATTTTTGAAACTTAAAAGCTATGGAAAGAAATCACAAGCAAAAAGCAAACAAACAAACAAACCTTTAAAAACTGACTATATTAAGGATGGAAAACATATAAGCATAGAAAAAGAAGCAATTTGATACAGATAGTATGAAGAGTGGGTAGCAGGAGTATGTAAAGATGCCATACACGTTCGTTGACCAACAGTCACCATCCCCACCACAACCACACAGAGGCAATAAACAATTTGTTCAGTGGAGGTGGTGGACGCTAATTAGCTACTGGAGATTATTTTATAGGGCATACAAATATTAGAAAATTCATCATATCTCTCAAACATATGCGATTTTAACTCGTCAGTCACACTTCAACAAAGCTTACGTTCTTACTAGCAAACAATTGCAAATTAAAGTAAAAGGCTGTAGCTCTAGTAATAAATTAGAGCAGATTTTAAAATCATGATACATTAGCCTTCTGAACCAGGCTTCTATGTCTGTAGATTCAGCCAACTGCAGACCAAAAATGTTTTGCGGGCAAAGGCGGATTCCATCTGTAATTGTCTATATAGTTTATATAGGTTCCATTTTAGTTTTTTCCTTATTGTTACTCCCAAGATGATTCAGTATAACAACTATTTATGGGGCATTTACACAACTATACCTAACCTAGAGCTGATCTTATGTAAATAGAAGCATGTACGTGTTATAAGCATCACTGTGCCCTATTTGTATAAGATTCTTGGGCAGTTGGATCTGGAGTCCCAGGTAGTCTCTTGGAAGCAATCTCCTCTAGACACAAGGACAACTATAATAATTATAGCGGCTATGCGGCAAGATGTAAACTCTAAAACATTGTTGAAAAGTAAATAAATTATCTGTCTGAAGTCATTTTAAGCAGAAGCATTAAACATCTTGAAGGCAGGGCTGGAGAGAAATAGCTCAGCCATTGAGGGCACTGGCTGCTCCTCCAGAGGATCAGTTCCCAGAACCCACATGGCTGCTCACAACTGCCTGTAATTCCAGTCCCGGGGGATCTGATGCTCTCTCTCCTCTAGCCTCTGCTGGCATCAGGCACGCACGTGGCACATAGACATGCATCCAAGCAAAATACCCATAAACATTTTTTTTAAGTCTTCAAGTGGACTGGGGAAATGGCTTAGTTGGCAAAGAGCTTGTTACACCAGTATGCATACCTGAGTTCGCATCCCCAGCACTCAGGTGAAAAGGCAATGTGGTGAATTCCCCAGCCGAGGAGAGTCCCTGGCTTCAGTGACCAGCCAGTCTAACCAGTCAAAGAGCTCCGGGTTCACTGGGAGACTTTGTCCTCCCAAAAAGGAGGGTGGGGAGTGCTAAAGGGAGACACTCCGTGCTTCTGCTCTCCACATGGGCCCATATGGGTGCACACACACATGCACCCAAACACACAAATAAAAATAAAAAGGAATGAACTGCAGCAAAATGTCAGAAGGGGTCGAGCAGGGCATTTTCTCCTTTGTGTCCTTTTTAAATATTTCATGATGAACTTCTTTTATGATTAAAACAAAATTCTGATTATAAAACAGAAGTCTCGTGGATACAGTGTTGCCAGATAGGTCAGTAGAATATACAGACTGGGCTCCAGACAGGTGTGATTAAATGCAAATATATGTATGTATGTATGTATGTATGTATGCATGTATGCATATATGAGATCTTCTGCATTTATGATACCCGAAATTAGCAGTCGATGCAAATTCTTCCGAGTGTTCTAACTCAAAGAGATCCCTCTCTTCCAAAACCCACACCATGCTCATCTGCATAGCACTAGCTTGTCCTTGTCCCCTGTCACATACAGTTCTGTGGTCACCTCTGGACACTCTAGTGCAAGTGTGCTTTGGTCAGTTGGGGAGGTGTTCAAGTCTCCCTTTTGGCCAACTTTTTTTTTTTTTTCATGCGAATTTCATAAGGCTTTGCACGAACCTCACTCTCTTTATTCTTCCTCCTTGGTTTTATTAAAAACAAAAGCAAAAGCTGACTGTGTTTGCACATTCATTGAAAACCCTAGGAGTTCTTTAGAGATTAATATTGATTTTCAAGATTTATTTCCTAGACAAATATCTCTAAAAAGCAAATCATAACTGGTCTATGAAGCCATATGTTCTGGTTTTAATTTCCCCCATCCAGCAACATGCAGACTAAAACAACACACACACACACACACACACACACACACACACACACA
>CABHPQ010198855.1:0-14971 GCA_902168405.1 Peromyscus aztecus
TAGCCCACATGACCCACATAATCTTACTCTACCTCCTTCACCAACTACATCCATCTCAAAATTTCTTATTTATTTTCAGGCACAGTATTTGTCTTTGGTTTCATTTTAATTCATATAGTTCAGGGGCTTCACATATGCTGTTACCTCTTCTAGGAATACTTATCTTGTTCTCCATGCTCATCCCTACAGCCTCTACCAAGAACTTCATGTGTTTATGTAAAGAGATTTTGCTCCCACCAATCCTTCCCAAATAGTTCTACCAACTGGAGACCAAGTATTTAAGACATGAGTCTGTGAGGGCCATTCTCATTCAAACCACATTAAGTAAGTCTTGTGGATTGTATAAGTGTCTTTCAAAGACCCACATCTTAAAGGTTTGGTCTCCAACCCATGGTGTTATAGAGAAGTGATGTGATTTAAAATGTAGGGTCTGATGGGAGAAAATCCAGTCTTTGGGGCTATGTCCATGAAAGACCCTTCCTTAGTCTTTCATATCTAGCCATTAGGTGAGCACCTTTGTTCTAGTGCTTTCCACCAGGATATGCTGCCTTGACACTAGCCCAAAAGCAACAGAGGCAGCTAATTAAAGACTGGAAACTGTTCCTCTTTATAAGTTGATTGCCTCAGGTATTTTGTTGCAGTAATGGAGACTGACACCAGAAATGAAATTCTAGGGCTTCTGAAATCGGATTTTAAGTGGTCAAGCAGTTTTTGTTCTCAGAATCTGGCTGCTATGTGAAATGACCAAGCAATTCTGCAGAAGAAGGTGTCTGTGGATTATCCTGAGGACAGAATAAACCTGCAGAAAAAGATACTGTGTGAGGCAGAACCAAAGTATCTTAGTTTATAGCTAGCATTAAAGACCCAAACACAATTGTGCTGGTTAGATTTTTGTCAACATAACACAAGATGGGGTCATTTGAGGGAAAGGAAACATCACTTGAGAAAATATCCCCATAACACCAGCCTGTGGGCAAGTCTATGGGTTTTTTTTTCTTGATGGATAATTGTGTGTGTGGTGGGGGGTGGGGGGTGTTTCTTTCAATTAACACGGTGAGTCGGAGACTCATTACTGTCATGTGGATTAATCATCTGTTGCTTGCACCTATGAGGAATGTTCTTTTGAGTAGAGTATCTACCCACCAAAGTAATTTAAAGTTGGGTCTAGCTTTTGGTGGTTTTTGAATAATGGTATTTTAAGCATTCCTGCAGAAGTTTCTGCTAGGAAACAAATTTTCATATTGGGGGACTAAAAGTGAGATTGCTGGACCCAAGTGAGCTCTAGATCTGACTCTTGTCATTTTCAGTCCCTTTATTTATTGGTTTGTTTGTTTGTTTGTTTGTTAACTCTGGTGGACACAGCAGCAGCCACTCGGCTCTCACCTTCATTTCTCACATTACTAATGCATCTTCTCCCAGGCTCATTTCCCACCTCGGCCCCATTCTGTGAAGCGCTGCTTCAAGACATTTGCCTCATGTTATGGAATTATATGTTTTCCTATAGCTGAATTTTCTCGTTCTCCATGTATTTTGATTTCAAGCTCTTTGTCAAATACGTCCTTTTCTAATATTCTCTCCTAGTCTGAGATTTTTCTTTTAACCTTTTTTTTTTTTTTTTTTTTTTTTTGCAACATCCCACAAAGAACAGACTTTTAAGTTTTAATGAAACTGAGTTTGCTTTGTGTCCACTTTGGACTGTGCATTTGGTAATATTTAAAAATGCTTTGCTTAACTCAAGGTCATGAAGACTTTCTCCTCTTTGGTTCCAAGAGTTTTATAGCTCTATATTACAGGTTTATATTAGGTGAATTTTTAGGCCATTTATGAGGTATAAGTTGAGGACTTATGTATATAAATGTTACATTTTTTAAATGTTCAGTTTCCCATTGTTCATTGCTAAAACACAGGAAATGTAACTCTGAATGAATGACCATGTGATTTGACCTCGCCACGCTTACCTGTTGCTTCTTGGCCATGTTTTGTAGGTTCCTTGGGGTTTAACATTATCCATGAGCTGTTGTCTTCTCAACTTCTTGTCTGTATGCCTTTTGTATCTCCCTCTTGCCTTTCTGGGCTGGCTGGGACTTAAAGTACACTTACTTACAGTAAGAACACCTGAAGTTCATAATCTGAGAAGAGAAGAAAAGGTATTTCAAGTTGTGCACATTGAATATGTATGTTTTCTATATATCAAGTGTACTTCAATAAATCTGTTTCATTTGTTATTGTGTTTGTAGTGCTGGGGAGGGACACGTAAGGCCTGCACATGCTAGACAACTGATTGACTCCCTAAGCTGTATCTCCAGCCCTAGTAAAACTGTTTAAAGAAAGAACTCCTTTCTCCTTCATTTGATCATTGAGGATCAAACATTGAAAAGTAGCTAATCTTATTCTTCCTATTATATTTGTATGTATATATATAATCTATATTTATAATGTAACATATACATATGTGTATAACTGTATATATAAATATACATATAAATATCTTATGTGTTTGTGTGTCTTCCTCACCTCCTTTAATTTCCCTCATATTCTATGTAAATCCTTGGGATTTATTCTGCTTCTATTAATGAGACTAACTTTCATTTGTTTGCCTAGGTAAGCGACCATCATATTTCGTCCTCATCTTCAAGTTTACTCCAGTCCCCCTACAAATGTTGTATGCCCTCTATATCCCATTGCTTCTGAAATCTTCCCAGTCACTATTCTCAAACCCCATCTTGCCAGCAACTCTCTAATGTGACCTATTCGCTTAAATCTGGCTTCGGGTTTTTGAAGGGTTTTGTTCTTTGTTTGTCTGTCTGTATGTCTGTCTGTCTGTCTGTTTGTTTTAACCTATTTCCCTTGGACTAGATTTGTCCTTTATTTTCAGGATCTATCCCAGACCTCATTTCAGAATTTGATTCTAATTTCCTTTTAATTGGAGCCTTTCAGGTGCAGAAAGACCATACCCACTCCGCTATCAGTCCCTGCTGGTAGGATTTCCATCTGCACACAGTCCCTGTTTGCCTGGGAAGGAAGCTCTGCCACCTAGCTTGTTCCAGACATAATATGAAACCCGACAGCATGGAACTATTATGGAATAATTCATGTGGTCCTGCTGACTTTATTGATTACATTACAATTTAATCCAGTGTGCAAAACCTTTGATTTTAAGTACTGTAGGATCTAGATTTTCTCCCTTCGTAAGAGATTACATGAACCAACATTTAACTCTCCCTTGGTATTAGGCTAACATCATTTATCTACTGGGATATTTTAGAGAGAGCTCTAACTCTTAGCTGAAGAGGTCAAGATCGCGGTAAAGGTTAGTGTGTTATCTTGTTGTTATCTTCTTGTGTGGATTCTTGATTCTACTTTGTGTAAGTTTTTTTTGGATGTTTTCTCCCCTTTTTGTGAAGAAGCTACTGACTTCCTCCTGACATATATTTAAATTGCTTCTAACTTGCTATAAACATTAATTTTAAAACAAAAGCGTTATTTATTTATTTATTGGTTTTTCAAGACAGGGTTTCTCTGTGTAGTTTTGTGCCTTTTCTGGAGCTCACTTGGTAGCCCAGGCTGGCCTCGAACTCACAGAGATCCACTTGCCTCTGCCTCCCGAGTGCTGGGATTAAAGGCATGCGCCACCAACGCCCGGCCGCGTTATTTATTTAAAAGTTCCTGTTTTTCTCTTGACTTTTCATGTCTATGTTCCAATTTTTACAATAATTAGGTATTGTTTAAGCTTTTTTAGCTAGTTAAAAAAGTTTTTTTTAATGAATTCAGACAAGTCTTGCGTCATGGAAGAGCAGGGGATAGTAAATATGGAAGGACTGTGCAGGAGAAGGACCCGTGCCTTGCCGGTACACAACACACATTACTCACCATGGGTTCCTCTTGCTTTGCCTGGTTCTGGAGACCACGCAACTCCTAACATCCTGCTTCTTTTAGACACCTCTTTCTGGATATTTTGCATGTACTTCACACCTAAGACTCACCTCCACTGCCTCCCTCCATCCCCATCTTCCCTCCTCTTGAGTTTCTGGATTCTGTCCATGGCTCTATGAATTTGCTCTAGAGAACTTGAATTTTAAAGACATCTTTGATTTTTTTTTTCTCTGCTTTGTCTCCCAACCCAAACAATTCCCAAGTCCTTTCTATTTTATTTCTGCTAGATTTCTTGATTCTCCCAGGACTTTCCTTACCTACCCACATGCTTACTGGGAAGTTTCTTACTGGTCACTTGGATTAAGGCCTTGGAGCTGGCTTGGTGCTACGATCTCATGGCCATCTTTGATTTTCAGGTCTGCCATAGACTCTGCACATATCACAATGAGTTCCCTGAAGAACATGTCTGACATATGTTTCTTCTCAATGGTTTTCTTCAACTGCTAATCTACTCTGGTGAAGGAAGGACCCCACTCGCCAGTCTACATCTACCAAGGTAATTGTCTTTCCTAACCTTGGTGAGGGATCACCTTCATTGTCAGCTAAACTGATTTTAGAATCACCTAGAAAACAAATCTCTGGACTGTGTGTGGGGCCATTTCCAGAAGGTAGGAGGGAGGGTCTCCCCGGAATGCAGGCAGCACCTTTCTATGGACTGGGATCCCACATAGACTAAGAAAGGAGAACATAAGCATATCTCTGTTTCTGTTGCTTAACCGCACACACTGGTCAGTCGCCTCACACTTCTGCAGCCTCTCCTTCCCTGCTGTGATGGACCACACCCTCAGACTGGGAACCAGAAGAACCCTTTCTTCCTTCCCTTAGTTGCTCTCAAAGTCAAGGATTTTGGTGCGGCAGGGAGAAAAAAATAACTAATGCACCCTTCCTTGCTCTTAGCCCTCTGGAGACGTTCTAACAGGAACATTCTAACTGAAAGTCTACCGTGTTGCTCTTTCTGTGTTTATGCATGAGCTATGTGCAGTGACTTTGATCAGCCTCCATGTGGGCCTCCAGAAAGTCTTGTTGTTGGCTTTTAACAGATTCTAGGCTTTATACTGAATAGCTGAGATTGCCAAGTGGCAGATTTCCATACAGGTGAAATTCACACACACACACACACACACACACACACACACACACACACACACCATACACACATACATGCATGAATTACTTTGGAAATTCAACAATATTAATTCTGTACTTCGAATGTAGTAGATACCAGAGGAATGCTTTTACATTTTCCCTTTATATGGGACATTTTTGCAACTTGAGAACAAGAGCCAGTGTTAGCTTTCAGACAGAATCCATTTAATTAATCATACTATTTGAACAGCTGGGGAGGCCATATATTTATGTTAGAGCTTAACATTCTTGTGAAAAATTGTCAAGTATGAATCAAAATAATATTATTTCACTTTTTAATGATACACTATTTATCTTTAAATTTTATTCACATCTAACTTTATAAATCAGTAGGTCCAACCTTTGAGAGGTATTTATACCTATGCTTAAAGCATTTGCAAGCACTATCATATGCAGTGTGGCTTTTTGTTTTTAATCTTCTTACCACAGGGACTCATTTGAAAAGTGTGAGATTTTCCGATTTTTGTTTCTAATTTGGGCTGATGATAGACAGAGAAGAAATAACTCAGCAGCTACCGGCAGAAAGATGAGTCTTTCTCACAAAAATAAAACAAAATAAGACTTTGAAAGGTTGTCAGTCCTATTTAATTCAGTAGTTAAAGTGCATACAGACAAATATGAGGAGATGATAAAATTGAATTATTGTGTTAAATCACCCAAAACCACATTTTTAATGAAAATGTTCATTAAAATGTGACAAACTATAGTGAAAATAAATGGGAATAAAATAACACCAGTTGAACACTAAATTCTGTCTTCTTTTGCTAGAATGATGGACAATGCGAAAGGAAAATTTGAGGTTCTTCTAGAAATAATCTGATAGGAAACTCCAGGGACAGGAGCAATTATTTCTGTGGAAATCACTCGTGAATACCAACAACAGCCATCCTTGGGCCCCCTGTCAGCTGGGTCTCCAAGGGCCACACTGGACCTGCAGAAGCTTCCGCCCAACAAAGTTCAAAAAGGCAAGAGGAATTGTGGGTAAGCAGGACATGGCACCATAAGGTTTAGTTTTCCATTTTGTTGCACATCACTGAAGACCAAAATCGTCATGTTTGGCAGTGTGTATAGTTGATGCCACAGGACTGTGTTTCTGACCGAAGCAGGCCAAATGCTCTCCTCCCACCCCACCCCACCCCCAACTCTCTGGAAGACAAGGCATGGGAGTAGCCACTGAGAAGGACCCAAAGGCTTTTGGAGGGCCTGAGATTCAGACAAGTTGTATAACCAAGGTCTACACGACCCATGATCTCCGTGGACAGCTCAGTTGCCTTTGCTTATCTGTGCTACCTCTGTTCTCAATTTCTTAAAATAGACTTCTCTATACAGGAAGACAGGGAGCATGTGTTTGTCAAGAATAGGTCAAGGGACAAGAATATGTCCCCTGACATGAATATGTCCACACAGAGGTGGTCTCAACTGTGAATGTGCCAATGCAGGGTGAGATCATCACTGTGAACCTTTGCGGCCCTCAAGAAACCTAACTATCTAAGAGAAAACTAGCAGAGACAACTAGAAATATGGGCTTCAGAATTCACAACCTTGGCCTGATCCATGGAGGTCTTGGATATCCGTCAAGTGAACTCACTCACTCACTCACTCACTCACTCACTCACTCACTCACTCAGTTGCTCCTTTATTCACATCACTGGTATTTATTGGCCATTTACCATAAGGCCAATTATTAAGCACCAGAGTCATGTGGGCACGCAAACTCACCCCTGTCTCTGTCCTCAGAGCTCTCACAACAGGAGAATGGAAAGACAGCTAAATAAGACATAAGCCAAGTGTAGAGTTGAAACTGGAGTGAAGAAAACAGCGGTATGAGAGTTCACCCTAACCGGATATGACATAGTCAGGGAGGGAGACTTTCCTGAGGAGGCGGGACCTGGCTGGGTCTTCCTTAAGGACCATGAAGAGTGGTTTTTCAGGATGGAGGAGGAAGTGTGGTGAGTCAGAGGCGGTGGGAAGAGTCCCTGGTGCCAGGAAAAGAAAGCATGGAGGTTCTGGTGAGAGGAGATGCCTGACAGGGGGAAGGACTCAGACCCAGCACAATTGGAAGTCCTCACTAATGAGTTTCATTTGAGGTAAAAAGTGGGAGGCACACACACTCTGAGATAATTACTCAAAAATACCATGTCCAGTCTGGAGAGAGCCAAGATGGATCTACATCATCTGGAATCCAACATGATTGTGCATACACAGATACACCCACCTTCTCATTGTACATTAATTGCTGGGGACAGCAATATTAAGAGATGGCATCTTGAACGGGGGCCAAACCACCACTTGGTTAAAACAGGGGAGTTTTGACTAGCTCTACTAATAAATAATGAACCCAATATCCTTTGCCTGGCATTCATTCTTTCACATAAATTCAATATGCTAATGCATCTGTAACAAATTAAGTGTCTCTTAAAAGTCCCTTGAAAGTCTCCAAATCTTTGAAAATTTAGAGTGCCTATGGAAAACAAATAAGCAAAACCCTTGACCTTTTCTCTATTCATAAGTAAGATCAATGGAATATGCCAGAAACCCAGAAACCCTTCTATTCTCAGAATTTTTAAAAGGAATTTGCTTTTATGAACCCAAAGCAAAATTGGAGGTCTCTTTCAAAAAATTAGCTTGCTTGGTTAGGTTTTGATAATGAAGTCAAGAGAATACTAATACATACCAGTTGTAATGTAGGATAGCACAGTCTCTAAACTCACACTGATAGTTGACATGTGTGGCCTAGACAAGCCTTGGAATCTAAGAGTAGCAATTTAAGTTGTTTATTCTTACATAATGGCGAAGCAGGGACAGGGGGAGTTTCTATGTCCCATTAGTCAATGTCACATACTCCCTCTGCCTTCCAGTGACTGTTTCCTATAATAACCCATTAAACAGATCTGTAACAATCAATAAAATGCTTAAGACCGTGCATGAAATCCAAACAGAATCTTGGAATAGACAGATCAGGAGATAGTGTTTTTAAAATGGCATTTTTAAATAACAAAAATTCATTTAATCTTATTGTGGAAAAAAAATTGGAAGGAAAGAATGGGGTGGGAAAATGCTCCCAAAACAAGTTAGCAATTTCTGAGTTTCTCAATTAAGTTGCCAATTTTAAGGCTATTATGCTACTCCCTGAATCAAAGGGATTAACAATTTTCCTCTTAGCAATTAGAAAGGTAGAATTTTACTGTAGAAGCATACGGGGGAAGACTGGACAAGAAGTTAGAATCAACTAAATCTCCGCCAAGGACCACCCAAGAGGAGCTAAATGAGAGGTTCCTTTCAAGTGGGGCTGGGATCAAAGACCGACGGAGATTAGAACCAATAGGAGGTTAACGGGAAACAGCTGGCCCTCTGCAGCAATCACCAATGGAGAAGGGGATCTTCCTTGAAGAGGGAACAGCCCATCTGACCACAGACTCTACGATGTGCCATGGAATGCCAGCTCCACACAGGAAGATCCCTCTGCCTTTCAGCAGAAAATGCACCCAAACGTTATGAAAAATCAGTTGAGGGTGTACAGCTCAGCATGAGAGAGAGGGAGGAGTGGAGGCGAGAGAGAGAGAGAGAGAGAGAGAGAGAGAGAGAGAGAGAGAGAGGAGAGAGAGAGGAGGAGAGTTTTACTTGTGTGCATGTGTTCAAGTGGGTGTGTGGGTGTGTTTGTGTGAGTGCACTGAACTTAGAACCATGTGCATGTGGATCCCAGAGGTCAACGTCAGGTATCCCCTTCATTCTCTGCCTTATGTTTTGAGACAGGATCTCTCACTGAACCCAGAACTCATGGTTTCAGCTGGCTGGCTGTGGCTGGCCTGTCTCTGCCTCCCCAGAGCTAGGATTACAAATGTGTGTCCTGTTTTTACATGAGAGTTACGGGCCTGCAGGTCCTTCTGCTTGCATGGCAAGCACACCACTGACCGAGCCCTCTCCCCAGGCCCAGCAATCGGATTCAAACCCTTTCTTCCCCCTGTGAGAGCACACTGAGTGACATTCCTTCATAGTCTTGGAGCCAATAAAACCCATGTCTGCTGAGGAAGAGATGAAAAGTCCTGGAGGCGACATGGAATTTTCAGGATATACACCAGAAAGGAGGAAGTCCCAGTATTTTTCTAATTAAAAAAAAAAAGCTTTTTGATGAAAATACCACTTCATTCGAGAGCGTTCTTGCTTTCTAATTTGGGTCTTTTGGAAGAAGAGCTAATGGTTACGTGGTTCCTATGCAAACTCTACTTCTACCTTATTACCTTTCTTCGGAGTACCCTGGATAAGTTAACCACCCAAAGAATGGCAGGATGGGCTCAAACACGCGTCTTCAAACATGCCAGCTTTATCTGCTGTCCCTTCCCCTCACATTTCCTTAGAAACCCAGAGAGGAAGGTCTGAAAAGGTCCAGAGCAAGTGTGTTTGCCTGCCTCTGTCTGACAGGAAGTTGGCTAGGATCAGAGCTCCCATGCACTTTGCCATGGGTCAGGCAGGCAATGGGCTGTTTCTTTATTCAGGCCACAAGTAAAAAAAGAATTTGTACTTTTTGAGCACCATCTGCCTCGCAGCATTTTTATTGATGACCTTCAAGGAGGGAGGACTCGTAGACAATGGGGCCCAGAATGGAGCTTTCAGTACACCGTGTACAAGAAACCCAGAGTAAAAGATAGAGCAACTTGAACCATTGGCTTGCCTCTAGAGCAGAGGTTCTCAACCTGTGGGTCACGACCTCTTTGGGGTCACGTATCAGATATCACGAATATCAGATATTTACAATACAATTTGTAACAGTAGCAAAATTACAGTTATGAAGTAGCTACAAAAATAATGTTATGGTTGTGGGCCACCACAACACGAGAAACTGTATTAAAGAGTCTCAGCATTAGGAAGGTTGAGAACCGCTGCTCTAGAGGCGGATCGCAGCTTAGGGGACAAATGTTATGTTGCCACTGTGTCTAACCTCCCTGCATCTGGGTATTCAGTCTCTACAAGAATGAGATCGTGTCTCTCCTTTCTGTCTCTTGTGGTAGGGCTGGAAGGGAGCAGAACGCAGCACCAGGACACCAGCTTCCACTCTGCCTAGGTTGTGAGCCGCAGAGTTCCTTCTTTCTACCTTCCTAATTTAGCTGCCTCTGGACCTCGGGTAAAAGAGACTGAGAACGGCAGCCCTCCGTGTGTGGCTCCTCTTCATCATCCAGCCAAGTGACACACTTACCTCACACCCTCTCACTACTATTGCTACTTCTCTGAAGAGCTCAGCTTCTTGTTTTGCGAAGTATGTAGTTCTAAGTACGTAATACTGCTAATTCCTAAGCTTCCTTTTTTTTTTTTTTTTTTTTTTTACATTTTCACATTACTCTTTTCTTTCTCTCTCTCTTTTTTTTTCCTTTGAGACAGGGTCTCTCCACATAACCCCAGCTGTCCTGGAACTTGCTATGTAGACCAGGATGGGTCCAAACCAGAGAGATCCCCCTGCTTCTGCCTCCTGAGTGCTGGGAGTAAATGCATGCATCACCACACCCGCTCACTCTATACCTTTAACACTTACTTCTGCGTTTGTACACAAATCTAATGCACTACTGTGAATGATCACCTACGATAATGAGGATGTACCCTAACATTTTGTTTATCCATAGTCCTAGTGATGGGCAACCAGTTGCCGCTGCTTCTAGCTCCATCATACATAGCATCACTGAACATTCTTATTCACAGTTCCCTTTTATCAGTGACCTAATCATTTCTTTTGGGTCTAGCCTTCATTTGACTACTAGATCACAGGAAAGATGCATACTTAATGTTGCATGTTGCTTTCCATAATGTCTGTTCTATTCGATATGCCTTCCTGCTCATATCCTTGTTAGCAGTCGGCAGACCCTTTACATCAGTGCAGGGGGTTGAACTCAGGGCTTTGTGCATGCTAGACAAGGGCTCTACCATTGAATTCCATCATCAACCCTTATATGATTTATGAATCTGAATCACTGACAGCCAGGGTCCTTTGTTAGGAACAGGGCTTTAGACTTGGCGGTTACTTTTATGTTACATTTTTCTGTGTTGTGATACTGTGTGGAAGTCTTCACAGTTGCAGTGGTTATTAGGAATAAGCCAGGGTTCTGATGAGTGGAGAGGCATCATCTACAGGGCACACTCCAATTGCCACTTTCTGAAAAGCAGGAAATAGATACACAAAGCCGGAGACAGGATGATTGGAAGTTTGGGCTTCACCTGGGGAACTCAGCCAGATCCTTTCTCAAAAGAAAAATTGAAACAAAACCAAATGAGAAAACAACAACAGCAACGAAAAAGAACACATACACACAAAAATAGAATTGTAAAAGCCCCTGTGACAGTAGTCACTAGGAGAAGTCAGAAATCCCTCTGCCCACAGCTTCCAAGATCAGGGAAGGTCAACGACATAGTGAGCCCATCCACAATCTGAAAGAATCCATAAGAATCTTAAGACTTTGGGCTAGCTGAGAGAGATATATATTACAATGATAAGCATAAGAGTGTTAGATCAAGGGAGCCTGTGCTGGAGGCGGGGTGAGGAGAAGGGTAAAGCCGAGATCACATGAGAACATAACAGTGGGTCTCATCCTCCAGGGAGGGAGTAGGACCAAACAGATACAGGAGTGGATGTCACTCTCTTACCCCATCCTACAGCTGTATGCTTGAGAGGACTACCTACGACCCCCATGTAATTCTACCCCTATGGTACAAACCAAAGGTCATCAGACATTGTGCCTCCAAGACCAGTGTCATCCCCTTTAGGCTAAGGGTCTGACTTTCCATTCTGTTTTCTCTGGTCCCCTAGAGCACCCTTCAACAGAACTTTATCTGACACTTTAAAGAGAAAGAGTACTTGAGTCTCCAAGGCACTCTACCTGTTAGGAGTTAAGTTACACTTAAGAGATAGATGAAGAATTTGAGAAGAAAAGGACATTTGTCAGGAGATCAATTTCCATATCCAAAACACCAACTAGAAATTGGGTGGCCAATCAGAGAGTGGATGAGCAACTAAGAATGGGTAACTCAGCCGGGTGTTGGTGGCGCACGCCTTTAATCCCAGCACTCGTGAGTCAGAGGCAGGTGGATCTCTGTGAGTTCGAGGCCAGCCTGGTCTACAAAGTGAGTTCCAGGAAAGGCGCAAAGCTACACAGAGAAACCGTCTCGAAAAAACCAAAAAACAAACAAACAAACAAAAAGAATGGGTGACTCAAAGCTGTTCCAATGTTCTGGGACATCAGAGCTAGAAGAACAGAAATACAATACAATTCAACGATTTAAACAAATACCTATTAAGCAACCATGGAATTATTTTTTTGAATATGTTAACAATGATCTAACAATTGATTTTTTTAATGAAATAAAATTAACTTGATAGATGCCATCACAATTGTGGAAAACAATTTCCATAGACGTCAAGAAACAACTTACGGGGTAGAGTGTTAGAGAAAACCTTCCTGGCAATGTCCTATCAAGTGGCTCAGTGGGTCACCCCTCATTTGCCACTGGGACTCCGATGCTAGGGGATGCTTTGTAAATGCTGTCCAATGCTTTATACATGACTAAGCCAAGTAGAGTGGATGTCCACATCCCTTTATTCATTGCTTCCTTCTCCACATTTCCTTTATTCATTGACTCCTTCTCAGGAGGTTGAAGGAGTGGGCTGTAAGCTAGACTGTCTCTGTTTGGGTCCTGGTTCTGTCTTCCCAACCCCAGGAGTTTAAGGGAGCTGCTTAGTCTCTCTACTTCAGTTTACCCATGTAGAAAATAGACGTGATGGCTGCAGCACTCCAATGATGAGGTTGTTGGGATTGCCCGGTGCTTGAAAGACGAGTACTTGAAAGTCCCAGATACTTAGTTACCTTGGTTAAAACGCCCAGACTCTCTTCCAAGGAACAACATCTCTTCCATCCTCAACCTGGTTGATCCGCATGGACCCAAACCTTGTTTATGGTCCTTGGATACTGCCAAAGTAGATGCAGTGACTGTCAAAACGGGGAGTTTTGATTCGAGCTATGCAAAAGACATGCTTTTGTTTTCTTGGCAGTTTTTCCAGATAATCACTATAAATCTGGAGATGCTGAGAATCAAACTGAGGAAAACTGCCTAAAAATAGTGCCAGCATGGGATGACCACAAGAGACCCAATCACCATGACATTATTCAAGCCCCTATGTCTGGATATGTTTAAGACTATTATTGGCAATTTTTATAAACCAATACATTCTCTTCTTTGTATATCAGATCTAAAATGGAATTCAGTTATTCATAATTGAAGGAATCCTGAGTAATATAGTAAATTACATCCCCAAATATTTGGGGACTAAAGTCATTTCTTAATTTATTCAAAGTTTTTTATTGGGTATCTTCTCTGTTAGTCATTGTCCTACATACTGGAACACAGGTTAGCAGCATTCCAATGGGGAAGGCAGATAGTGAATAAAATGATTAGACTGCATTGTTAGTAGGTCAGAGGAAGTCAAACAGTGGTCCACAAGCTCCAGGATGCTGTATAGATCCTCCTCTGGTTCCTTGTGTATTAAGAAGTTAGATGATCAAAAGGTCAGTCTCCATGCGGGGCTTCTGACTTTATGCCTTCATGTCAAAAGGCATCATCCTCTGACTCACCTTGCCAACTATTTTCTTTTCTTTTATCCATCCATCCATCCATCTATCCATCCATCCATTCATCCATCCATTCATCTGACCATTTATTTATTTATTTATTTATTTATTTATTTATTTATTTATTTATTTATTTATTTGTGTGTGTGTGTGTGTGTGTGTGTGTGTGTGCGTGTGTGTGTTGGCCTGTGTATGAACACGTGGAAGGCAAAGGCTGACATCAAGTATCTTCCTATTTCACTCTCCATCTCATTTTTAAAGATGGGATCTCTAGATAAATCTAGACCTCACTGTTTCAGCTAGTCTGGCTGGTCAATGGGCTCCAGGACTTGTATTATCTCTGCCTTCCCAGCTCTGGGTTACAGGCACACACCACTGCCACGTCTGGCTTTTAAGTGGGTGCTAGTGATCTGAACTGAAGCCCTCACAGCACGTGGTTGCTTTCCCTAGCCCCGCCAATCATTTCCTCTACCATGACTTAAACCTGGTTAATAACAAAGACACAGCACTTTCAAGTTCATTTTTCTATCAAGTGAGTGCCATGTTTCTCTAAGAACCACACTGCTTCCCCAGGTTGTAGCTGTATTTTCTTCCATGTGTTGTCAGTAACAGCCTGTCTGCCTACCTCTCTCTTCTAACCCATTTTGTCTGCTCGAGCCCGACACTGCCCCCTTTATAATTGCTATCACCTGGTGCTTTCTTGCCCGCTCCTGCTCTTAGGTTCTGATTTCTGCTTGGATGCTCATGTCCAACTTTCCTAACTTACAACACCTGCCTGGCCCCCATCTGTGATTTCGGAGCTGGTTTTGTGGTATCTGACTGGTGGGAGTTCACAGAGCTGGGCTTGCTAGGATGACTCTTCTTATTGGGAGTGACAGGAACAAGGAGAAGAACAAGGAACCGAGGCGGGTGGGGGTGGGGGGGTGAACTCTTCGATGGAGATTAGCACACAGAAGGTTACTGGAAGTGCTCCTGAAACAACCATGGAAGGGAAGAGGCGGGCAGGAAGCAGAACTGAGTAGAGGGGAGTTGAGCTGTGTACATTCTCAGTGGGAATATTGGAAGCCTGAAGGTAATTCTGAGCCTGGATTGAATTGGTTGAGCCTGGAGACTTCTCCTGAATTGGGTTTAAGAGAGTAAGGCCTTTAGTGTCTAGCCTCAATCCTTGATGGGGCCGTAACAGAACCTTAAGAGGGTATCTAAGTGAAGGTCCCTGCTTGAGGCATGAGCAGCACTAAGGTAGTCATCTTTCTCTACTATCTCTACCATCTCACTTTCTAGCTCCT
>CABHPQ010198857.1:0-14087 GCA_902168405.1 Peromyscus aztecus
GCTCCTGGGTAAGTAGAGCAAAAAACCACAGTGTCTTCTCCAGATGAAATTACTGGAGAATGGGGCTCGGTGATTAATCAAAGTCGATTTGGGGCCAAGCAACAAAGGTTCTGATAGCTAAAGGGCCAGAAAGAGTTGCTGGGCCAAGCAGGGCACATGGAGACCTCTGTGGGTGAAAGGTAGTCAGTCCTTCCCACAGTGACTCCTGCTACCAACACTGGAAAACTGGCACAGGTCTGCCTCTAAAAAGTGCCAACAGGTTGAAATCACCAATCCCTCACCATCTGATTTCATGTACAAGTTCGGAGCTGGAAGTGATGTCTACGTGAATATTTAGATTGGTTTAAAGGAAGTATCAAGAACATTTCAAAAATATCAAGGTGCTGTTGGTAATACTTGACGTTATTAAATCCAGAGCTATACAACTGAATGCACACACAGGTGCAAGCTGCTACCACACTTTCCCGCCATACCCTTTCTTAGTTTAGAAGCAACTTGCAAATGTAAACTCAAAGCATCTCCAAGAGACCGCTTTTATAACATTAAATCTCCTGGATGTCCCCTCACCCCAACCTTCCAGTTTCCAAGTGTGAACACAGAATGGTGCTAGGTTCTTGGCAGGAAGATTATGCATATTCAGATTATTCTGGTTCCTTTATGGTATCTTGGAGTTGGCCTACTGCAAATAATTTCTCCTCTGACACTCTCTTAAGCCCTTTTCCTACTATCAATACATCTTTCTGTGACTACTCATGTGCCTTCTACCTAATATTTGTCCTCTATTGAAGAATAGGGAAGTGTTGCCAAAACTGTACCTGGGGAGATGTGTGCAAGTTCCAGTCACCCCAGATAGAGAACCAATGACAGACCAAAGGACAATGCCATCAAAGTCTATTGGGGGATTTATTAAGGCAACTCCACGTAGTTAAAAGGGAGGTTTATTTTGGTATATATTATTACAACAAGTAAGGGGATAGGTTACAGGATCTGGGAGAGGTGAAGTGCAGTACAGTGGTGTTTTCTGGAGAACTCTGCTTGGTCTACCATCCAGCATCCAGGATCACCAGGAACCAAGAGAGCCCTCCAGGTCTTAAGGGCTCCTGTCTCGGCTCTGCCTCAGGGGCAGGCCAAAGGTAGGCATGACAGTGGAAGCTTCAGTGGGGGTAGTACTTCCAGGTCAAAGCTGGAACAGCTACCCACTACAAAAGTCCAACTTGGCAAACCACGGAGTCGACTAAACTGACTTACAGGGAGAACATGAGCGAGCTTATGCTAAGGAACATGAGTTACTTCCAGGAGCTCAAGTGACCTCCAAAGAAGCCATGCCACTGAAAAGTCTCACCCCAACTCACAGCTCCATAAATAAAGTGTCTCGTCCCCACTTCACTTAGCCTATGCCATACTCTTACCCTCTCCTGAGACCAAGAGCTTAGAGCCTACAAAAGTTAAGGGCCTAAGCTTTAGGCAGAATTACATTCAGCTGGAGGGAGGTGTAGGAAGGAGGACTTATGACCCTCCCTCCCCACCCCTTTCTGGATAATAGAGCACCAGCAGGTCTGATCTCGAGGTTCTCTTGTGGGCTGTCCCAGCTGCTCCCACGACAGTGGCAATGGCTGTTATGCTCAGAGCACAGCATTCCAGAACAGGAAGTCATCCTGTACTTCAGTGTTAGATAGCAGCAGTAAAAATCCAACTTAAAGCTCTCTCAGTATAGAGATTCTTAGGCTTGTCCAGTAGCAGGCCTCTTCCTGTTGAACCATGTCCTCCTCCTTCTCAGACAGACAGAAAGACAGACAAAAATCCTCTGTGTGTGGCTCCCTGTCCCCCAACCCCAGGCAGCAGCATTTCTCCAAATGTTGTATCTGCAGGGCACAACTGTCACTCTGACCTAAGTGAGTCTCCACCATATTTTAGTTTTCTTCAAGGAGTTTCAAGGATGAATCCTGGCTTAGGACTTGGAAAATCTGGTTTCTAGTATTGCCAAAGGAAACCACTTAGCCTTGTTTCATTTCCAAATAGGGAATAAAGGGCTCCTATCACAGCTACCTCCTAAGAGTGCATCAGCAATGATGTCCCTAATGTATTTGAAAGCGTATACAAGTATATGGAATTATGTAAACAAAAATATAAATACAGGCAGGCAAATTCAAAGAACTCCAAAACTATTCATTGACTCATAATATGGAGTAAATCTTACGCCCAAACTTACCTGCAAGTGGTCAAATCAGTCATATTCAAATTGAAAGTTCCTTTTAGTGCTACTCAAATCATTAAGTGTACTGCCCTAGAAAGATAAACACTGTAATGGGTCTTTGAAGTAGGAACTGGTTTTGCTGGCTTTCTCCCCATCCTGTCCCCTTCAAAGTCATCAAAGCAACTTTCTAAAAGTGTGAATGTCTTACAAGTAGCTTCTAATGGACTCGCCCTTGCTCTGTTCCTCACTAATCAGAGGTAACCTGGCTTTTACATTCCTAATTATGCCTCTTTCAAAGGGCACTAAGGCTAATATTGGTTTTAAATGGTCCTAATGCATCCCTACTTGTGACCAGGCTGCTCTGAGCAGCTCACATCCTGGTGGTAGAGCAGTCCCCAGGACACTATGTCCCAAGGGCATTTAGCCAGCAGAGTGGCTTTTTTCCAGGGTCATCTCTCTTTCTTTTCTCCAAGTACTTGCACACTCTTCCCTAAACAGTAGATTCTCGTGCGTTTGGTCTCCCCAAAAAAAATCCAGTTTTTTTAAAAAAAAAAAAAAAAAAAAAACCCAAAAAAACCCAGCTCATCACTACCTAAAAGAGCAATTTTTTAAATTTAGTAAATTTTAAGAACAATTAAATCTTGGGGATATTGTTAAAAATGGAACCCTCTAGGTCACCCACTCCAGATATTTCAATTCCAGTCATTGAGCGAAGGATGGGATCACTCGTTTTAAATGACTAAGCTGAGAGGTTCTTGCCATGCAGTGGCAAGCATGGACAGCACAGTGTTCATCCTAGACCCAGCAACCTCCCCAGGCTCATCACCCCGGTTAAGCCTCAGCCTGTGTCTTTAAAGTTTTTCTCCCTCCTCGGCCACGCAGCAACTGTAGACTTTTAAGTCTTCCCAGACACCTACTCTGAAGTCTGCTCTAAGTTCCCATTTGGAATTCTCTCCCTAAAGTTTCTGGGCTATCCTAACGCATATGCTGTCTGTCTTTTGTGAGGTAACTGTTGCATTACCGTCACTGTTCAGCCTATCAGTGAGCGTTAACTGTTGAAATACCCAAAGGTCAGAATCACATCTGATTTACCATTTAACCTGGAAAAGTTTGAGACTATAGTAGCTGCTAAAAGGTTGTGTGTAAACATAAAGACATTTAACTTAGATCTGGTAAGTGTATTTAAGTGAGTGAGTGGGTAGGTGGGTCAGTTAGTTAGTTAGCTAGCTAGTTAGTTAGTTAGGCATCTCTCCACTGAGGCATCTTCCCTCAGAACACTGAGGTAGAGCCCACCTCTGATGTGACTGTAATATAAAGTCCATTCGAACAGACATACACATGGCCATGCTACACCCCCAAAGGCTGTTTACCTTATTCAGTCAACTTTGGGCTCCAGAATCTTGACATACTAGATAAGATATAAATACTTTATTATAAAATATTTGTGATTATTTTTATTGAGGATCCTTATAAAGATACTAAAACATTTACTTAAAACAATCAATAATAGTGCATATTAATAGCCTGATAGGGCACTGGGTGCTATCACATGTGATAAAACTGTAACGCAGGGCAGCTTCTTTGGAGTACAAGTCAGATAGCTTCCATTACAATGGAAAGACTAGTAAATTCAATTTCACTGTTTCATAATCCATCCTAAGGATATCCAGACACAAGTAAACAGTGAACACATAAAATATTCATAACAGCACTGAACGCAATAGCAAAAGTTGCCTCAATAAGGAGATGAGTAAGTAAATATTTATACAGCCAAGCCATAGGATAATAGGCAGATACAGATAATGTATACTATATAGAAAATAAGCAGATAAGATGCACTACAGGTACTGCTACGAAAAGAGTTTTAATATACATGACTCAGCTTAGAGGTTATAGGGCTTACATTGTAATTACTTTCCAAAGTTGGACGTTGGTAATGCCTTTATTTCCGCGCTTCCTGTCTCCATCAACAACCAAGGGTTTCAGGACAGATGGGTGGTATGGCACAGTGAGCTTGAAGCTGCCTCTGCAGATGATATGTAGAGTTAGTGGTGCCAAGTGCAAGCTTTTCCATGAAAGATTGACGTGGACATTTGCAGAGCTTGCTGAAGATGGGGTCGCTGTCTGGCCTGGTAGACTCGTTTTCTTCCTGTTTGCACAGGTTCTTTGCCGGTTTGTATCGTGTTCACATGCTCCACTTCCTCTTTGTGATCATTCCCTCCTTCCGAGGACTGACGATAAACTGCAGGAGTCCTGACTGCCTGGGCAGCCCCATGGCTCCGCTTATTAGCCAGTGCTTGGGCAGCCCCATGGCTCTGCTTATTAGGCAGAAATGGCTGCCTAGGACCTCACTTCTTTTGTCTCTCATGGGAGTAGAAGGTGCTGGTCTGAATGCTGTGTTCTCTGCCCATGGGAAGAAGAGAATGTTGAACTCTTTTCCTGGAAAGAGCCCCATGACTGGAGGGTCCACTTCAAGTGGATTTTGTTTTTCCCTTGCTTCTATGTTCAGAAAGGAGGGGAAGCCACACGTTACCTGTGTTAGTGAGGCCTGAGGCTTATGCACTTTGGGAAGCCCTTGGGAAGACAAATAGAAAGTTACACATCAAATGTCCTAGAATCCCGGGTAGTGATGTGCAAATACAGGGCCCTTGGACATAAGCCTCCCTAGCTCCTTGCTGAGCTCTCTCTGCCCAGTGTATAATATCAATAAGAGCATGAGGTTGGTCCCATCGTCTCACGTCCATGGTCACCCACATGGTCGAGAGAGGAAATAGAGTCCCTTGCTTGTCCTCATCTCCATATATATGTGGTGGTAAATGCACATCCATCCACACATACACACACACACACACACACACACACACACACACATAAATAAGCAAATTTTAAAAATCCTTAATAGCAGGCTTCTTTTAAAATATTAAATGGAAAGAACTAAACAAATTAAAGTTTCTTATTTAAGTATTTTGATAAAATACATCAGAATGAGAATTTTAAATTACTAATTAGCATCATCTTGTCCTAGTTTATCTTGCCAGCCAAAGACACACTTCTCAGCATCTTCTCACAGCATCTGCCCAATAATCGTTCTATCCCAAACTCTAGCACTCAATCAATGGCACCACTGGTATCTTTGTCACCGTGTGGAGCATGAGCTCCAATATGGATGACACTCTGTCAGACGCTACAGATCCTCCTTGGGAGACAGAGGCGTTCCTACAAAGGCCTGGGGGCCTGGGGGATTGTCTTGGGAATTATGGCTACACTGAGCAGTGTCTGCCTTTCTGCTCCTCTGCCTTCTCTGCCACATGCAAATAACCTCAGAAGGAGAAGTGAGACTGTCATCAACAGATAGTATAGTTCATGCCAAAGGAATTTCTCTCTGTCCTCTACTGTGTCTTGGTGTCATCTTCCCTAGAAGTTCCAGGTTTTCACCTTGAAACCAAGAAGAAAGGAGGGAGAGGGAAGAATGGAGGGGGGAGGACTAGGGGAGGACAGAAAACAAAGGAAAGAAAAAGTACTTGCTAATTGCTTCTACTCTCACCATAGCATGTTCAACGGCGATGCTCACTGGCCGGCCAGCCGAGCCCATCAGTGAGCCCCAAGTTCAGCCAGAGCCCTTGTCTCAAAAAATAAGACCAAGAGCCCTGGAGGAAGACACCTTATGTCGACCCTGGGCTCCACATGTGACCTCACACATGTTCTTGTACACCTACGTGCCACGTGGACACACCCACACTAATGCACACCACACGCGTGCGCACACACACACACACACACACACACACATACACACACAAATAAAATTTAAAAAAAATAACCTTTTTTTTTTTTTTACAAGTCTCAATCTATAACAGGAAAACAGGCACCAAAATACTAACAACCCAAGCAAACAGAATCCTAGTATTCTTCCTGTAGTCATGGAGATTCTCATGTCAGTCACATGGCTTAGACCATGTTTGTTTTCATGCTAAGTAGGCATAATTTTCCTATGCAGCTGATGTCTATTTCTTCATCGTGTGTATTGAAATGCCAAAACTATTTGGATTCATTGAAGTGTTGTGAAAAGTATAATGAGTAAATCTTGATACATATGTGTTCAAAATTGATATTGTTTCTTGCCGGTCATACCCCTCAAGAATGAAACCAAAGTAGATTATCATGTGATGTATACTACTGAGCCTGGAAGAGGGCTTAGTTTCCGCCACATGTAACAACAACAACAACAACAAATGATCACAAATGAGGACATACCAAACAGTAGAATGGATCTTCTTCCTTCCCAGTAATAGAAATCTCGTTTAGAATGTCCTTTGTAGAGGTACCCATTTGATCATGGGAAGCGCCACTCAGCTTGCATTTGGAGGGCAAGGAGGCACAGGTGTGGCGGGGGGGGGGGCAGGAAAGAAGTCTGAGGTATTGTCTGAGGTCTGCCCCTCACCGCATGTCTTTACTTCACCTCCTTCCTTTCCCTAAGGAACAGGTTGGCAAAGGCTGCCTTGACAGGTTCCCAGCGTTGAACCTCCTGGGCTTGGAAAAGAAGCATTCTAAAGAGGAAGCTGGGTTCACTTACATATCTAAAATGGAGTATTACCATTCATTTTCTCCCTGGGAAATTGGTATCAGGTGATGGGTACAGAAAGTTTGTAGGGAGATTCTGGGTTGGACAAACAAATTCCCATGGATCTCTTTAACTTGTGATTACATTAAGTAAGCAACTCCCTTTATACTTTTATTCAAAAATAACAAGCTCTGTTTTGAAGGCTGGTATCCACTATTTATTACGCTCTCCAACCCAAACACGAAAACATTTGTACTTCTGTTATGACTTCACCTGGTGGCTTTCATTTTCCCCAACATAAAGACGGGGTGAAGCAGAGTAATAGAAAAATAGAAAACATCTTTGTCGGAAAATGAGCTCGCAGCTGTGTAACTGGAGCACACAACCATAAATCAGAATGTCAAATCCAAAACACATGACTTCGTGCGAGTTCTCCATGTGCGCTCTAATGTGACTACAGCCTGGTTGCTATTATGATTTAAAACAAAGTCTTTCATGCTAGAAACAAAATGCGGAATGTGAGCCGCCTGGGGGAGAGAGCTGTGAGCTAGCTAGCTAGCGACAGAGAGAGGCCTTGCCGTCATTGAGGTGGGCTACAGTATTTCAAGCATGGCTTTGTCAGGTGTGAGGGAACAAGAGGATACAAGAGGGAGCTTGGCAGAGGTCTTCACATGAGGGACGAATTAGCTGGCGCTGTTCGGTGCAGCTTGACAATCTGAAAGGAACTGCGTTCTCTTGCCCCCCGCCCAGGCAGAATCCTGAAGTCAAACACAAAGATTTCAGAAGTCTCCCTTTCCTGCCCATCACATAAACAAATGGCCCAGCTGTTACTGCTAAGATCCCAGTTTTAAACTTGGACTTTCTTGTATAAACTTCAATGTAATGGTATTTAAAGTGTCATAGGCAATAAGCATCTAATCCTGCTCCATAAACCGTAGGCTCATTGCATGAACTCTGGGCGCTGTTAGAGACAGCTGTGCTTCTTTTGTAACTCAAGTCATTTCCAAACTGGGCAGCTCTCCAGGTGTGTTTTCAGACAAACAATGTACGTTAGAAAAAAGTGATGTCCTGAGTCTCTCGGCGGCGGGCTAGACATGGGAGAGTCAAAACTGAAGGTTTACATGAGAACACTCAGGGGTCCTGACCTCCCTGAGAGGCCAGGAATCAAGGGAAGGGTGTCCACAAGCCGCTTTCCGGCCCTTTGCTTAGAGAATGGGAGGCCGGACACCTTTCTTAGTACTCTCAGTTCACTGACTATTGGGCCAAAGCCATCTGCAAGTACCAGGATGGAAGATGACAGTTTGGGGGGTCCTCAAAACAGAGCCATCACCTTCAAGAGCAAGGATAAAAGAGATAGAACCCTTCCTATGCACAGTGATTTCTGAAAGGATGGGGGCCTCATGGTCTCTACTCTAGTGATAGCATGGGAGGAAGCCCTCACCGGACCAGAAGGAATTGCAAACAGGCTTCCTCCAGCTCACTGTCTCTACATAGACCTATAATAGGTTATCATGAACAACCAATTGGTAATAATTATTTTGCTTCCCAGTCATCACTAAGTATTGAGTGACTCCTCTTCGGGTGTGCAAAAGCTCCAAGGAGGCAGGCTGGGCAGGGAACTTTTCTACATTCACCCCACGTTGATTATTCTACAGCCAGCAGGTACACCTGAGTACAAGTCCAGGCCAAGAAGCTGCAGCTTGTATTCTCCTGGGCCATTGTTCGATGACATTGGTTGATTCAAGAAGGCCAAGCAAAGGTTTGCCTCCTGGAAGTCCATTCCAGGGCAAAGAGCTTCTCACTGCTCTGATTTCACTTGAGTTGCTTCGCACCTGCAAGTGGCTTGCTTACCCACTCCGGCTCTGCACTGTTATAACATGCTGTGTATTATCTTTCAGGCTAAGTATATTTCGTGTCTGCCTCACCGTCAACAATGCAAACAAACAAACAAACAAACAAACAAAAAAACTAACAGAAATGCAGGGATGGGGAGGACTCTCTGGAGTCCTTCTAGGGTGGGTAGAATTTCAACATAGACAAGCCAGGCCTGAAATGAATCAACAGGTCTTGAGGTTCCGGAATGCCACTTGAACTCAAAGGGAGAAGGTGTCTCAGGCTTGCTTCAGGTAGGCCCAGGTGGACAGCTGGGCAGCTACACCATTTCCCAAACACTTAGAAAAAAACTGGGTCTCTGCATGAACCCCTACCTGTCACACTACCCCAAGTTCAATTCTATATACATGGCCCATTCATCTGTATGTTAAAGCCTGGGCTGTAAGGACTTGCCTCCCTCAGGGCCTTGCCTCCCTTGGGGGCTTGGGCAGTGTCTCTGCTGCTCCCCTCTGAGAGTCAAATCTTCAGACCTGTCATCTCCACAGAATCCTTTACCTCAGGTGGAGGGGAGCCATGGTCCACTTATTTTCAGTCCATAGAGCGCAACCCCTCAGGCGTTGTTCAGTTTGAAGGGGGGAGCTCAACAGCTTTGCATAGATTAAAGAGGGAAGCCAAGAGTCTAGAAATAACTAATCTCCCAGCGTCACTTCAAACAAGCGCAGCATACCAGGTATGTGTTATTTGTCAATCAGTTAGACCTTCAGCTAGCTAATCTAGCGGGTCCCTTTTCTTCCCTTGAAGCAGCCTCTAAAGGCCTACGAACACACCACCCAACCACAGATGCAGTGTTCAAGGGCTGCTTTACAAGGCCATTTACCCAGCACTACAGGTAGCCTTTCAAATCCACGAATAACCCCACCGAAATGCTGTTTAATATTCTTGAAAGTGTTCAGAGAAGGACATGCCCCTCACAATGGGGTGGTGGGTGGTAGTAGTAGGTTTTTTTTTATTTTTTTAGCTTGAAGCTGGAGGGTGAAATTATTGAAGCCATCTTCTACTCTGCTGTAATTTTCACCAGCTCTTGGCTAGTTTACTTTAACAAGTAATGTTTGATTGAATTCAGGCCTGCTTTTGTTTACAAAGTGAACAAGAGCCAGCAAGTCGTGGCCTGTCTAATTTGCACATCCACTGGCTTGGTCCCTCCCCTTTAAACAAAAATCTGGAGTTTGGGATTTATCGTTGATTCGGTTAGCTCAAATGATTTTAATGGTTAAAAATGTACCTCCCATCCCATCCTTGAGATTTCGGCAACATCACCCAAGCAATTTTACTGTACAAGGCTGAGCTGGCCTCCCACCCACACGCCCCCCACTCCACCCCCCAAAAAAAGAAGAAGAAAAGACAAAAGAAAAAAGCATATCTTACCTCCCAACTCACCAAGATTTCAGATGCCAACAAGAGAGTTGAAGATAAAAATCCACAGGTGGGAAAAGACAAACACAGGACTCTATAAATTCGCCATTGTAGGAACTAAGCTAGTTCATCTGGAAGAACAATAGCAGGTCAGTACATCAGCACAACAGAGGGGTAGTTGTGATCATAGAGAGCAGCTGGGTCCCTCTGTCTTTAGCAGCCACAGTCCTTTGACAACTGGATAAACTAGGAGTTCTCAAACCTTCCTGGAGGCCTAGCCCCCAAGTTCCCTTCCTTAGCGAGCCTGCCTGAGAAGTGCAGGGTCTAATCTGTGTAAACACAAGGCCCCCACTGGTGGCTCTGGAGACGCATGTGTCAGCAGTAATCTACTCTTCAATCCTGTTTAATGGTGTCTCATCTGGTCCCTCACATCTTTCTTGCTTAAACTCTCTACCCCAACTCTTTTGGTCTGTTGCCCTAGGTTATGAAGCCTGTACACAATTCCTAATATGTGAGGGGGTGATGAGTTTGCCCCCTTAATACTTGTGTGCAATGTCCTCGTGCATGCTGCTGTTGGTATGTGTTCTACATGATCCTTAGAGCCTGCCAAAGCCACTGGACTCTCACAGACCATTGCATTCCATCTCCACTCACTTTCCATTCTCCTAGCAGCAAGACCAGGCTCATCCCCAGCCTCCTCCACTCCCATGCAGATAATCTGCTCTGTCTTTGATCTAGCCTGTCCCTGCAGGTCCCTTACTTCATTGCAATCTCTTTTGAAATAAGAAGAGAATGACTCCGATGCTGCGGTATTAAGGGGTTGACTATTAGCTTCATCCCCTTAAGAGGAAACTGTGCACATCCTATTATCCCTGGTTCTTCAAAGCCCAGCCTAGCAGGTGGCATGTGACAGATATTTAAATATTTGTTCAACATATAGATGAATACACAAGTCAACTTGGCTTTTATAGACTACTTTAATGGCCTATGACTTTTCAGAACACATGTTAACCATATATAATCCCAAAACCCCATAGATGAGAAGTCACCCATGTTACGCTGGAACCAAGGAAGCTGAGGTCCTGAAGAGTTTCAATTTTTCCAAGGTCAATGGAGTTGGCCAATTTCAGGTGAGCCAGGAGTCAAGGTTGGTTGACTTGTTGTGGTTTGTGTTTACTTTTATTACTCATGAATAAAATAATGCAGCCTACATCATAGGGCAGAATTTCTACAGGGGTGATACCTACAAAATGCCTTCTGAAAGAGCCCAACGTTTAATATGCATCAGCTAGTGCTGTTCTTAAATAATATTCTCTCTCCAAGTCTAACACTTGGCTTCCAAGTCCATCTGCCCCATCCCCACCCTCACCCCTGCCCTAGTCTGACTCAATTTTGTCAATACAACTGGATTTCCTAATGTAAACTTTGCAGTGTAATTCCTGCACTAACTACTCAGCCAGGTCAAATCCCACAGGTCCTGAGTGCAGTTCTCCATGAGGCTGCCCTCCCTTTGGACACCAGCCATAAACTCTGAGATTATCAGGTCACCTGCATTTCTGATTAACCCAGCTGCCAATCCTGGGCTTCCCACATCTCCTCCAGGACTAGCAATTCAACTGAACAACCTGTAGCACTCAGGAAACACTACACCTAGAATTTTAGCTATGCAGAAAAGCTGTGAGTCAGGATCCACAACACAGGGACATAGTAGTTCTGGGAGATCCTCAAACGCAGGACATCCATGTCCTCAGGACCCTCACCTTCCACATTCCAGCCAGGAAACTCATCTGAGGTACAGTGGTCCAGAATTTTAACCGGATTTTATCATATAGGCACAACTGGCTGAGTTATTGGCCACGTAAATAACTGAATCTCTAGGACCCAAACAGTCTCCTCAGGTCAGACTAGCGGCACACGGATGCAGCCTCAATGACTGAATCACATGGTTCCAAAGCAACCAGCCCTTAATCTGAATCATCACCCAGCATAGATTGGGATGAAGCTAAAGGTTGAACTGCATGGTTGCAAATCGATCAGCCCTCATTCTGAGTCATCTCCTAGCATAGATCCAGGATCAAGCTAAAGGAGCACCATAAACACAAAGACACACCCACCACATACAAACTCCCAAGGATTTCAAGTTTACTTCTTAGGAACAAAGTCTGGCCAGTATTTAAGAGGCCTCTCTCCTGTTTGGTCTCTTCTTTGTCCCCAAAGGACTGGTGCGTTCTGGGTCAATGCCAGTTGGCCTTGCCCCAGCTCTCTGTTTTTGCCTTTTGTTGCACTTATGTTCCTAAGTACCTGTTCTTTTTCTCCCTAGTTAGAGTGGAAGAACCAAAGGGACAAGGACCAGGCCTATCAGGCTCACCCTGCCTCGGCAGGCCCTCCCACCGACCCAAGGTCACAGTTCACAGCATATTGCATAATAAGGCATATTGCATGTGACTTCCATCTCATGCATTTATTCATGGTATGTAAATGATAGTTTTAAGCCTAAATCTAGCACCAAGTTGCAGCTTCTACAGGTATGAAAAAGCAATAGGTTAATAAGAGAAATCTCCTGGTCACTCAAAAAGATCTCAATATTGATTTGAAATATATTTTATTACATACCTTATTGTTTCTACAAGACAGACTTGGAAAAATTGAGGCAAAAGGTATGCAAATAACATCTACATGTTTCCTCCGGAAGGTGTTAATAACTGCAGGGGGTGAAGGGAGATGCTGATGGATTTTCCTTTGCTTGGCTGTTGGGTGATCTTCATTTATCTTTACCCAACAATCGTGTTCTCAGTAGAAGAGTGTTTCTTTCAGAAAATAGGATCTTTTTGTAAAATGGAATTCACAGTTTTAGCATGTAATGAGAAGCACAACCATCCTGGCCCAATGGATGAGAAGAAAGTGGGAAGCAGGCCTTTTTAATCCATGCCTCACAGCCAAGCTCATGCTAACTCTGACTTTCAGAAAATTGAACTGCTTACTTTCTACAACCGTTGATAGACTCGAATTGACTGGAACTCCATTTCCTCATTTTCATTGTTGCAAGTTTTGTTCACAGCTGTTGGAGATTGTCAGTTCCACAGTCTGATGTCACAGTCAGAAGTAGTGTGTGTGATCGGAAAGCACAAGTCCCTAAAGGACAAATAACTCGACTTTCTACACCATGGCAATAGCCACAATGGACCCAGGGCCCCATCTTCTGCTATCCATCCCTCAATTTTTTTCTCTATAACATCTTATGCTAATATTTCTGCCATGTGTGCCACAGATTCTAACAATGGTCATCACTAGGAAATGCTTGTTGAATTACGGTAATTTTTATTTCTGAGACGAGATGTGTCTAACATACATGCAGGCGTGCTTCTGACAGAATCTCAACTTTCATATCTTTAGGTTACTTCTGCACCCACAGAGATTATCGATCATCTTTTGCACAGTACCACACTACTGAGAACTCAATGTGTCCGCCATTCCTCTGGCATTCTTCAGTGTCTCCCAGTCCATGTAGTTTAAAGGCACAGTCCTCCACAGCATACCCTTTCCAACCTGCCGCTATCTTGTCTCATGAAGTGGATTTACTCTCCTAGTCCCAGCATAAAAGGCAATCAACTATGTTATAATTTCAGAAACTGACAAGGGGAAGAGAACAAAATGATTGTATCTCCTAAGGACATTCCAACTTTCTTCTTAGTTTTACTGGGCTGAGAAAGAATTTATTTAACAATTCTTGTGTTAGTACCCAACACACACTAACATGGTAGTGCCTTAAATGTGGAGTGAATGAGGTGTGTGTGTGTGTGTGTGTGTGTGTGTGTGTGTGTACAGATTTGTGACTTGAATATTTTCATGTTTAACTGCAACGGGATAGATTCTTGGTACCATAGTCATAGTGTTCATGTTCAGGTTACTAACTAGTAAATATTGTAATTCAGCAATAGTCAACATCACCATTTGAAAAGACAAATCATAGCATATCTTCTCTCTTTGAAATCTTCAATGGCTCCTTACTGTGCTTGGATTAAAAGCACACTCACCACAGTAGCCCACATGACCCACATAATCTTACTCTACCTCCTTCACCAACTA
>CABHPQ010198859.1:0-26226 GCA_902168405.1 Peromyscus aztecus
GACAGTGTCACATTGTTTAGTCTCAAACTCAGGATCCTGACTCCACCTCTGGAACATTGAGATTACAGGCCTGTGCCACCAGATTCAGCAAGAGTTCATCATATTACATTTCTGGTATTCACTTCGCCTATTTGTGTCTATGATATGTATTTCAGTTGCTGATTTTATTGCTGATAAGTAGTTGACAATATTATCTTAGTATTAATGAGATGTCTGTAGAGTTTTCTAGTCATGCCCTTTTTTACCTTATCACCTTCTTTCTACATTTCTTGATGAATCTAGTCAATCATTTATGAATTGTTGAATTTTTTTAATGGTTTTTTCCATTGTTTTCTGTATTATGTGTTCATTTTCTGTTTCATTGATGTCTCCCATCATCTCTGTGGTGCTTGTTCTACATATTTGGGGTTTAATTTGTTTTTCTTTATCTAGGTTTCTAAGAGAACATCCAGATCATTGATTTTCAGCTTTATTTTCTTTGTGTAGCAGGTAAAGATTTAAAGCATTATTTATTGTTTTCTATCTTTATTTAGTTCAACATATTTTCTAATTTCCCCTGTGATTTGTTCTTTGACCAATGGATTATATAAAAGTAAGTTGTTTACCAATTATCAGGGATTTTTTTTTTTTTTTGGTTTTTCGAGACAGGGTTTCTCTGTGTAGCTTTGCACCTTTCCTGAAACTCACTTGGTAGCCCAGGCTGGCCTCGAACTCACAGAGATCCGCCTGCCTCTGCCTCCCGAGTGCTGGGATTAAAGGTGTGTGCCACCACCGCCCGGCTTATCAGGGATTTTTTTTAAAAACAAATTTTTATTCTTGAATTTTATATATGTATTCAATGTATTTTAATCCTATTTGTTCTTATTCTCCTCTCTAATTCCTCACAGAATCCCCATAACATCCCCTCCCAACTTCGTACAAGATATATATATTAGTGAGATCCATGTGCACATACATGTAGGGCCTGTGTCTTAGTCAGTGTTCTATTGCTGTGAAGAGACACCTTGACCACAGCAACTCTTATAAAGGAAAGCATTTAATTAGGGCTGGCTTACAGTTTCAGAGGTTTAGTCCATGATCATCATGGTGGAAAGGATGGTGGCACACAGGCAGATGTGGTGCTGGAGAAGTAGCTGAGATTTCTACATCTAGATCTGCAGGCATCAGGAACAGAGAGAGAGAGAGAGAGAGACACTAGGCCTGGCTTGAGCATTTGAAACCTCAAAGCCCCACCCTCAGTGACACACTTCCTCCAACTAGACCATGCCTACTCCAACAAGACCATAGGTCCTCATCCATTTGAATAAAGCCACTCCCTATGAGTCAAGCCACTATAACCAGCAACTAGAACATGGGCAGTCTACCATAGGCTTCACCCCTAAAGAAAACTGTTCCTCCCCCAGCAGCCACCAGATGCCAGTAGCTCCTCAACAAGGGCGAGACTTCATGAGCCCCTCTCCCCTCTGTGTTGGATCGTAATTGGCTTGATCCTGCACAGACAGCCACAGCTGTTGGTTTATGAGTACAGCAGCCACATCATGTCCAGGAAATCTTTCTTAGCGCCTTTCTCTTTCCTCAGACTCTTACAATCTCTCTGCCCCTTCTTCTGTGATGTTCCCTGAACCTTGGGTCGAGGATGTGTGATGCTGACGTCTCATTTAGGTCTGAGCACTCTGCTAACATTTGCTCTCTGTACTTTGATCAGTATGAGACTCTATATGAACTGCCCTCCACTGCAAAAAGAAGGGCTGGAGCTGCCCTCCTGTGTGTGTATAGAGATAAATATTGTGAGGGACATTTGCTTATGTTCATTTAGCAAAATGACCATAGTGGGTTCCCCCTTATGGCTTATAACCTCTCTGAGAAATTTATTTGTGATGTTAGTATATAATTTAATTCTCTTCTGATAAAAACAAAAACAGTCTTCATAATTTTAAGTCATTTTCAGTTTATCAAGAGCCTTGCTTTAGAGCCTACATCTTATTGCCTCTGTGATTATCACACGTGTAGCCTGAGGTGGATGTGCACTCTGTGGTCAGTGTCACCTATGCATGTCACTCAGGTCAGACAGGCCAAGAGTACCTGCCAATCATGTTTTCCTTTTATTTATTGACTTTCTGTTTGCCTCATCCATGGAGGATTCAAAGAATAATTCTAAAATTTTCTACCATTTGCAAATATATGACCTTCACTCTTCCATTCTGTTAGTTGTTGCTTTATAAATATGGATTCCATTTTTTAAGATTTATTCATATTCTTTAAACTATGTGTGTGTATGTGTGTCTCTGTGTGCATGCAGGTCCCTTTGCAAAGGACTAGAGTTCAGTTCCCAGCACCCATGTTAGCTGGCTCACAAAAGCTTTGACCTTCTCATCTTCCTCTGGAGAGTGCTGAACTCTGTACCCGAGAAAGGCCGTAGGGTGATTAGTGAGGTGTTTGCCTCCTACCTTGTTGTTTGCTTTCAACCTTGATTTTAAGCTTTGTTCCAATGACTCTGGAGATGCTCTTCCTTCAGAACCCTGGTGTGGTCTCTTTTGATGTCTCCCCAAAAAGAACACCCATTGAAAAGAGACTCCCCAACAGTCAGTCTGCCCTAAATCAAGCATCTCCCAAGCTGTGTGCAGCTGGACACCACTTAGGACCCTGCTCATGATGGCCCTTGCCTGTCTTACTTGGAACCCTGCTCACATTTACCCTTGCCTGTCTCACTTAGAACCCTGTTCAGATTGGCCCTTGTCTGTCTCACGGATTGCATCCCACACATAAATCTGTTTCTAGCAAACTCTTGGAAGCCCTAGTGCAGAGTTGTGGGGCGATTTTCCTATGAAACTCTATCCTCCTAAGGAACCAGGGTGTGGCTCATTTGGTGGAGTGCTTGCCTCCTTGCACAAAGCTCTGGGTTCCGTCCCTAACACTGCATAAAACAGGCATGCAGGGGCATGCTTATAATCAAAGCACTTAGGAGATGGAGGCAGGAGTGTGGTGATGTATTGTATACCCTGATAAAGCTTGCCTGAGGATCAGAGGACAGAGCAAGCCACTGGATTAAACATAGAGGCCAGACAGTGGTGGCACACACCCTTAATCCTATCACTTGGGAGGCAGAGATCTATCTGGATCTCTGTGAGTTCAAGGCCACACTGGAAACAGAGGCAGGCAGTGGTGGCACATGCCTTTAATCCCAGTACTGGGAAGCACACACACCTTTAATCCCAGGTGAAGTGATGGCAGAGCAGAGAAGGCATGAGGAAACAGGAACTTAGGCAGTTCAGCTGGGACCCTTTCAGGTGAGGACTCAGAGGCTATTCGGTCTGAGGATTCATGGAAACAGGATGGGCTGAGGAGTTGGTGAGGTGAAGTTGGCTGTGGCTTGCTCTGCTTCTCTGATCTTTCAGCTTTCACCCCAATATCTGGTTCTGGGTTTTCTATTAGTAAGACCTCTAAGATTCGAACAATACAGGAGGAACAGAAGTGTGACATCACATTGGGAATCCTAGGCCAGCCTGGGCTACATGAGACCCTGTCTCAGAAACAAAGCAAGTCGGTTGCATCCTCCCTATAACTCAACTCCTGACTACCTGGTCTCCATGTTCATCTCCACACAAGTCCCTGGATCTCTGCTTCAGTCAACTCCTCCCTTCAGTTTGCAGCTCACTTTCTGGGCACAAAGTCAGGGCAATCATACACTCCCTGTCTACATTATCTCTTTTGGGGGATCACAGAGCCAATCTGTCTACTGTCAGCATCCCAGAACTGTTGTTTTATATACCGTGTCCATTTTTCCAGTTTTTGAAGGCTGGAAAGAGAACCGACTTCCTGTTTTCCCCTTAGGACAGTGAACAGAAGTTCTTTACAGAACACATTTTTCAATAGAATCCAATTTGATTATTTTATCCCTAATCCTAACCCATGAATAATGTATGGCAACCATAATCATGTATACAGATTTGGCAACTTATTATTGTTGCTGTTGTTGTTAAAGTCATAAAAGAATAGTAAAGCTAAATTTTCAAATGTTTATTATTTATTGGTTCTAGTACAAAATATTTTATGACCAGTCTTTTATAAAACCTTATCTTTCTTTAATTGTGTGTGTCTATGTTTCTGTGTGTCTGTGTCTGTGTGTATGCATGTGTGAGTGCAGTGCCTATGGAGGCCAGAAGAGGGCATCAGATTCACTGGTTCTGGAGTTATAGGTGTTGTGAAGCACCTGACGAAGGTGCTGGAAACTGAAGTTGGGATCTCTGCAAGAGTAGTATGTGTTCTCTTAATTGCCGAGGCATCTCTCCTGCCCCTACGAGGCTCTATCTAAAAAGCTGTGGAAATGGAGGCTTCAGAATGGCAAGGAAGGGATTGCACTCAGGCTCAAGGCCCATTCTTCCCTCCTCACTCACCCCACTGGGTCTGAGTATTTGGTAGAACTAGGAAAGTGGGTGAATAGATGCAATTACCACAGACAGACACTCCACAGCTTCAGTTTCCAAACTGAGGCAGGTGAAGGAGATACAGTCTTTTGGATTCAATCTCAATATACCATGAATCATCATTTCTGATGGCTTATGTTTATAATTTAATTATTTACAGTAATGCTCTCCAATATCAAGGCTACCTCATGGCTGGCTATGGTCACAGATCCGTGACTCTCCTAATGATGTTCTTCTGAAGGGAATGTGTTATTGATGAACCTGCAACAACTTGTCAGAGAAGGTGGATTGCAGCAGAGCAGAGAATTCTCTGGTATAGGCCTCCGCTGCTATCTGACGACATCCTTAGCCTTTGGGTTAATAGAATGCAGGGGTTTGTTTATACATTCTGAAAGGATTTGCCTAATAGTCAGTCACAAGGGTCTTAGGTCACACACAGAGGTGGGCAAAAAAATGGCTATTTAGGGGACCAATTATACCCCTGCTTGGCTCCCAGCCTGGAACATCCCCTCCCTATAGTCAGTCAACCTTGTAGAGTGTTTACTTTTTTCTCTCTCTCTCCAGGAACTTCAGTTCACCTTATCTATTTTATTTAGGCTCTCAAGGGGTTCTTATGGACACAAATCTGAGAATCACCACTGTGGCAACACTGGGGGTTTATTCGCTTCCCTAACCTTGATGTTAATCTTATCGCTAACTGTTTAGAAATAGTCACGGGAATTGTTTCCGGGACCTGATGCACCTGCAGCCCCCACCGCTTGCTCCGCAATTCCTCCAGCTGCTGCCTGATCTCAAAAGCTAAAAGGGACCGCCGGCCGCGGCCGCCCAAACCTTGCTGTGCTAAAACACAAAAACCAGTCCCGACTAAACATTTCCTGCAGTCACCTGCACCTGACTTCTGTCATTTGCATTTAAATACGGTGACTTTTTTGTTAGGAGAAAAATAATAATAAAACCAACAGTCAGCAGGCTTTGCATTCGCCTCAAATACAACCTGCTTTGAATCACAAAGCTTTGAACTACAAAGTCTTGCTTCTATCAAAACAGAATGCTTTAAACTTGGATTGAGTCTCTCTCTGTTCTAGAGACCTCAGTTTCCAAGGTTTTCAAATTAACAATGAGACATCCAAAGTCTTTTTACTGCTTTATTATTTAAAATGTGTGTTTTTTTTAATTAGCAGAAGCACTGTCTGTAATTCTTTTTGGCTTCACCACTGAACTAGTTTGAAGAGACTTAGTTTCCAAAATTATACACTATGAAATTAACATGGTATCTTCACAAGTGAACAGTAGCCTTGCCTGGCAGTGCCAAGTGGTGGATTGCAACTTCTGAGATGCTCACTGGGGCTCTTTGGTTTAAATGTTTGGACTTGAAGAAGTCCTTACTGATGGAGGTGCAGGCACACCATCAGGGGAAATGATGAGCCTTTGTTATTGCAAAACAGGGCTGGGGAGACAGCTCAGGAGGTCAAATGCTTGCCAAGGATCCCACAGAAAGGGGGAAGGAGAGAGCGGACTCTGCACAGTTGTCCTCTGATGTCTACATACGTACCATGGCATGAGTGCCCACCTCCACATCATATACACACAATAATAACAAGTTGCATTTTTTAAAAAAAGCCAGATGCAATAGTGTGATCATCTGTAATCTTAGTATGTTCCTATTGGGAGATGGGAGGTAGAGACGGGAGGATCCCCAGAAACTCAGTCTGGTGTAGACAGTAGTGAATATTAGAGACCCTGTCTCAAAACAAGATGGAAGGTGGAAGATGAAACCCAAAGTTGTCCTCTGACCTCCACAAGCCTGAAGATGTTAATACATGTGTACTATGTATATGTGTGCTCACATACTTCACACACACACACAGGACACACACACACACACACACACACACACACACACACACACACACCTCAAAGTTCAAACCTGCCTAGAACATACATTTTGTATAAGATTGAGGAAGAAAGATGGTAAATAAATAAATAACCAGAGGAAGACTTCTGCCTTTGCTGAGTTTGTCACCTGCCCCTTGTCATTCAAACAGGAGTCTTTAGGTTACAGAACACTACTCCTTTTTGACCACCCCTTGCTTCAGGGGTTACCCAAAAGGTGTGTAGTTACAGAGGGCTCTACAGCACTTGGAAGCTGAAACCTGGATCTGATTACTCAGCACTCGGAGGACAGTCACAGAACTTGCTGTTCATCGTTTCAGCCCCGGCCAGCTGCATAGCCAACTTTATTTGCATGTATTTGGTCGGAAAATTGATCATTGTGTACCATAAAGACATCATTCATTTCCGATTACCATTGATCCCCAGAGCATTGCACTCAGAACTTGCCAGGAATTTCAAATGGCAGGTGGCGAGACTATACTTTTCTAAGATTAATCATATACTCCAAATTCAGTGATTACAACTCATTAAAGAACAGATTTCCTTGTTAATGAATGTTTAGTGCCAGGACTCAACCCACAGAAGTTGCAGACCCAAGGGCTGGAGAGCTAGCTCAGCTAGCAAAGTGCTTACTTCGCAATCCTGAGGACATGAGTTCAGATACCCAGAATGTAAATATAAAAGACCAGGCAAGGTGGCTGTGCGCCGGCATAGTGATGTGTTGTGTTCATGTAATCCCAGTGCTGGGGCAGTCAAGACTCGTGTATCCCAGGAGCTCACCAGCCAGCCAGGCTAGCTTAAGGGATGAGTTCCAGGCCAATGAGAGACCCTGTTGTAATAAATAAATAAATAAATAAATAAATAAATAAATAAATAAATAAAATGAACAAACAAATAAGTAAATAAATAAATAAATAAATGAATGAATGAATGAATAAATAAATAAATGAGTAAATGAATGAATAAAGGTAGATAGTTCCTGAGGAATGGCACCCAAAGTGAACATGTGTCCTAAACACACACACACACACACACACACACACACACACACACACACACACATTGCAGTCCTGCAATGAAGGTAGATGAGGAATCATCCCAAAGAGGAGCTCTTAGCCAAAGATCGCCCTGGAGACCTTCAGTCTTGTGCTCCGTTTTATACATGTAGAGACAACCCTTCCTTATGGTACAGTTCCTGCTTTGTTCGTTCTAAAGACTTACAGGGAAAAGCGGTTGTGAGACTCCATGTAATTTCTTAAGCTTTATTTACCGACTGCCTGCTCATTGCTAGCACACTTGCTAGAGGCTGTTGGAAAAAATACGGTCTTAAACCCAAACCTGGGGGTGCTGGGGAAATGACTTGGCATTTAAGAGCCCTTTACTGCTCTTCCAGAGGACCTGAGTTTATTTCCAGCACTCATATGGTGGCTCGTAACTGCCTATAACTCCAGTTCCAGGGGATCTGATGCCCTTTTCCAGCCTCTGTGGATGCTTTATGCATGTGGCACACATGTACACATGCAGACAAATACTCATACAGAAAGTAAAAATGAATCTTTAAAAAGCAAACATGTCACAAGGGTGTGGTGTTCTCTAAATCATTCCATTTGCTCACAGAAAATGATGGTTTCTTAGACAGTCTCACCCGTGCTTGAGACCTGAATTAGGGTGCCTTCAAACTCCCGCATGTCAGCCTCCTTTTCCCCAACCTCCCCTCCCTCCTCCTTTCCTTTCTCCCTTCCTTCTTTGTTAATTGCAACATTTTATTTTTATTTATGTGTTATGTGGGGGGATAAGGGGGCTATGTGCACATGCATGTGAGTGTCTAATGTGGCCAGAAGAGTGTTGGATGCCCTGGAGCTAGAATTACAAGTGACTGTGAGTAGTCACGTAGGTGCTGGGACTCAAACTCCAATCCTCTTCAGGAGCTCAAGCACTCTTAACCACTGAGCCATTGCTCCAGGCCATTTTCCTTTCTCCCTCCCTCCTTCCTTCCGTCCTTCCTTCCTTCCTTCCTTGTGTGTGTGTGTGTGTGTGTGTGTGTGTGTGTGTGTGTGTATACACATACATGGACAACATTGGGTATCATTCCTCAGACACTATCCATTTTTAAAATATAGAGTCTCACTCTATCACCGGCCTGGACTAACAGATTGAGCTAAGTGGATACCCAGAGAGCCCCAGGGATCTGGCTGTCTCTACACGCCCAGTACTGAGATTACAAGCACATATCACGAAGGTCAGCTTTTAAAACGTGTGTGTTCCAAACATCAAATGCAGGCCCCCATACTTACAAGGCAAGCTCTTCATCAGCTGAGTCATCTCCCCATCCCCTCATCTTGTTTCTTATGAATATAACGGTCCCTCCTCTTGAGAAATTTTCTCTCATCTGAAATAGGACATCAGCTCAAAGCTCAGGAATTCAGAGAGATATGAGGGTGGTCTCAGCATCAAGCTCCCACATCCACCGCACGCAGGAAGAATAGGGCCAGGGAAAGCAGGAGTTTCCTTCCCTAGAGACATGAGTGTTCATGAGAAGACCCTGAATCTACCTGTCGGGAGGACCTTCCCTGTCCATCTTGTTCTCTCGGGGTCTCCATCGATATGTATTTCTTTTCCCAGTCTCTCAGGTGAGAAGTTTGTTTCTGTGGGATATAAGAAATAGATTATGATGATCCATTTTCAGTATGAAGTACACTTGAAGCTCACTGGACACAAGCAGGAGGTACTGGGATGCTCTCTGCCCTAGCGAGCACTGCCATCTACTTGTCTCAGAACATAGAGAGTTAGAGGTGGTCAGCTGTGTGGCTGAGTCCTAGATCCTCAGAAGAGGAGGGGCACCCAAGCCTCAGATCATCCATTGGATGAGGCTCTGTGCCCTACCTAGGCTGAGAGACAGGGAGTTTGGGGGTGGGATGGAACCTACTCTATAAAAGAGGACAGAGAGATTTCTCAGTATCAGAGGATTTTTAAGGTCATTGTTTGCTCCAAATCACACCACCAGTTTGGCCTCCTTTGCTGTGGAAGGGCCTGTTAAAAAGCTGCTCATTTTCCTTAGTCTCTTGAATTCATTATCATCTTACAATATGGAGGGCTCGAGCATCATTCTCAGCTTACACTGTGCGCAGGCAGAATTGGGACTCCAAGGCCCTCTGGAGTCAAGAAACTCACATTCTCACTGAGTCCTGGAAGTAAAGGGTGGTGTTTCTTTTACTTTGCCCCAGTTTATGGGCATTCTGAGCCTGCCAATCCCCTGCCAGTAGCCATTCCCTCTGTTCATCCCCAGGCAGGCCTTCCCACTTCTGAAATTTCTCTGTTTTCTCATGACCTCTCTTTATTCTTTGAATTTGATCTACCATACCTCATCCTCTCAAGGGTGGGGGGAGAATCGCACACCACTGGTATTTTCTCCCTGAGGTACTTGGTACAGTTGATGAGATTTGAGGGCCACTGGTTGGCTGGGTCTTTCCTTGAGACACCTTAATCCATTAAAAGCAATTTTACCAATGGGGATGATGGGGGCACAGTACCTTTTATCCCACCTTTGCCCAGGGTTAATATTTAAATGTTCCTTATTGTACTAAGGTTTATTAATTCTGTTGGTGTTCAAAACTGAGACACGGTGGCTGTTGCTTCTAACCTGACAGCTACTTGAATTAATGGCTTTTCCCATCCCCCTCTTCTTCACCACATCTTTTTCCTACTTGAAAATGACCCAACTCTTCCCTGAATTTTCTTATCCTTTTAATGCCTTGCCAAATGTAGGCAATAGCGGCCTGCATGTCCTTTGGTCCAAATAAAACATGTAACCTTAACCGGGTTCTAGTTTAATTTCTGCTGCCGGATAAGGTACCCCAACAAAAAATCAACTTAGAAGAGAAAGAAGGGTTCTTTCAACCCACAATTCCAGGTTACAAGCTATCACTGTGGGGAAGTAAAGGCAGGAACTTCAGCTAGTCACTTGACATCCTCACTCAAGAGCAGAGAACAGAGAATGCATGCTCACTTACTGGCTTGGTGATTAGCTCAGTTTTCCAACTCTCATACAGTTTAGGACCCCCTCCCTAGGGGATGATGCTGCCCAGAGTGGGCTGGATCTTCCCACATAGATTAACTGAAGACAATTTCTCACAGATATGCCCACAGAGCAACCCAATTTAGACAGTCCCTCATTGAGACTCTTCCCAGGTGATTTGTGGCTGTGTGAAGTTGATAGTTGAAGCTAACCATCACACATGGCTTCAAGATATATGAAGTGCCATTCTACCAAGTTTCTGTTAAACTTTTCCTTGGTTGGAAAGCACCAGAAACATCAACTTCAAGCATCTCCTGCTTATTATTCCCTAACCTCTCAAGGGCTCCACATTTCAAAGGACCTTTTGTACCCTCCAAATCCATTTATTCTGTTGTGACTTGATACCAGACACTGAAGCTTCCTGTGTAGCTTTATTGAAAATGTGTAATTTTCATCAGGCCACATAAAAAGTTATGAATATAGCTCAGGAGTCCACATAATTACTTTGGTGACCCTAAAATTACAAATGCCATTGAAAGGTGGCTGTTATCAAGTAATGTCTATGCAGAGAATTCTCTAGAAAGAAGGAAAATAATTGGATGGAGAGAAAAAATGATAGCTTAGAGACAAATTCTTCTACTTTATAGCTTTCCCTGATCCAAGTCTATGATTCCAGTACCTTGAGCAGAACATGTGGGGATATTCCTGTATAGTCTTGTTCTCTGCACGCCCCCTCCCATGCCTCTCTCTCCCTCCCCTCTTTCCCCCTCTCCCCCTTCCCTTTCCATCTCTCCCTCTCTCTCCCCTTCTTCTCCCTCTCATTTCATCTCTCTTTCCCCTTTCTCTCCCTCTCCTTCTTTCTCTCCCTTCCCTTCTCCCTCCATCCCTCTCCCCTCCCCCCATGTCTCTCATGGGGATTGAGAACAAAGCACCATCATTGTGAGCATAGATGCCAGGCAAACCCCACTGGAGCAGACCTGTGGATACTGAAAATATTCTGTGTTCAATGTGACCTAAAAATGCTGCTAGATGCACACAATGTGAGTGCTCCCTACAATTCTAAGTTCACTTTAGAATCCATTCATAAGTCTAACCAGTTCTATGTTCTTCGAAACTCATTGGAGTATTTCTGAGTAAATACCATAGGTCAGTTACCCAAACCACATTCATCTTCCCCAGCCTTCGAGCAACACCTGACTCAGTCCATTGCTAGAACATTCACAAAATACTCAGCAAGTGGCTTGGGATATATTCCCTTAAGTCTCTGACCACACCACCCACTCTTTCTCCACCTTGTTTGATGGGTTCTTTAAATTCTCTTTGCTTTTTGTTGCTGTGGTCCAGGAGGTGTTGAGAGGATATTCTTTTATTTTCTAGTCATTTTACATACCAGCCACAGATTCCCCTGTCCTCCCTCCTCCCATCCCCAAGCCTTCCCCCTAATCCACACCCCCCATTCCCACCTCCTCCAAGGCAAGGTCTCCCCGGGGGAGTCAGCCCAGCCTGGTAGATTCAGTTGAGGCAGGTCCAAATCCCTCCTCCATGCACCAAGGCTGAGCAAAGTGTCTCAGCATAGGCCCTAGGTTCCAAAAAGCCCACTCATGCACCAAGGACAGGTCCTGGGGGCCTCCCAAACAGTTCAAGCTCATCAACTGTCTCACTTATCCAGAGGGCCTGATCCAGTTCCATGGGGGCTCCTCAGCTATTGGTTCACAGTTCATGTGTTTCCACTAGTTTGGCTATTTGTCCCTGTGCTTTTTCCAATCATGGTCTCGATATCTCTCGCTCATACAATCCCTCCTCTCTCTCTCATCGATTGGATTCCTGGAGCTCCACCTGGGGCTTGGCCGTGGATCTCTGCATCTGCTTCCATCAGTCACTGGATGAGAATTCTATCATGACAACACCCTAACTGTCATGGGAGGATATTCTGTGCCTACTCTGTAGGCAGATGAATATCTAGCTTTGAAAACTTTGGAAATTGTCTCCAGGCTTTGGAAACTGTCTTTGTATAGGCCTTAGAACTAGAAAGGGGCCATGAGGAGGGAAGAAGAGCTCTCAGTGGAAGGAGCAAATAGAATCATAATAAATGTGTGACTTGAAATAGAGGTTAGGAAAACATCAGCACAAGGGAGCAGAGGAGCAGGAGAGGGCAGAGGGGCTGACTAAGAGCAACGTGGAAAAATGCGGTAAGGGAACCCATGGCTTCACATGCTAACTTTACAAAAAATGATTTAAAACATCTCCTCTCAGGAGACAGCTCCACGGTAAAGTGTCTGCTGCACAAACATGAAGATCTGAGTTCAGTTCCTCAGCACCTACCTAAGAGCTGGCCATGGTAGTGCATGCTCTCACTCCAACACTGTGGGTGCATGGGTGACAGGTTGATACTTAGAACTCACTGATCAGCCAGAATACCTGAATCCAGGTTCAGTGAGAGATCCTGCCTCAAAAGATAAGGTGGAGAGTGATTGAAGAAGATACCTGTCATACTTAGGATTTCTATTGCCATGAAGAGACACCATGACCACGGCAACTCTTACAAAGGAAAACATTTAATGGGTGGCTTGCTTACAGTTCATAAGTTCAATCCATTATTATCATGGTGGGACATAGTGGTGTGCAGGAAGACATGGTGCTGGAGAAGTAGCTGAGAGTCCTACATCTTGCAGGCAATAGAAAGTGGTCTGTCTCACTGGGTGTGGCTTGAGCATATATGAGACCTCAAAGCCCACCTCCACAGTGACATACTTGTCCAACAAGACCAAATATATTCCAACAAGGCCACACCTCCTAATAGTGCCACTCCTTTTGGGGGCTATTTTCTTTCTTCTTCCTTTTTTCCTTTCTTCCTTCCTTTCTTCCTTCCTTCCTTTCTTTCTTTCTTTCTTTCTTTCTTTCTTTCTTTCTTTCTTTCCTTTTTTTTCTTGTTTGTTTTGTTTTTTTTTGAGAAAGGGTTTCTCTGTGTTGTTTTGTTGCTTATCCTGGATCTTGCTCTGTAGACCAGGCTAACCTCGAATTCACAGAGATCCACCTGGCTCTGCCTCCTGAGTGCTGGGATTAAAGGCATGTGCCACCACCTCCCAGCTTGGCCATTTTCTTTTAAACCACCACATTCCATTCCCTGGTCCCTAAAGGCTTATAGCCATATCATTATGCAAAAAAGCATTCAGTCCAACTTCAAAAGTCGCTATCATCTATCACAGTGTCAACAATGTTTAAAAATGCAAAGCTCAAAATCTCTTTTGAGATTCATGCAATCTCTTAACTGTAGTCCCCTAGAAAATCAAAATAAAAAAACAGATAGACCATATACTCCCAACATATAATGCCACAGGCTATACATTACCATTCTAAAATGTAGGGAAGGGAGCATAGTGAGGAAATACTGTATCAAACAAAACTGAAAACCAGCTGGACAAACTCCAAACTCTGCATCTCCAAGTCTGATATTGAAATGCTCTTCAGATCTCCATCTCTTTTCAGCTTTGTTAACTGCAACACACATCTTTCCCTTGGGCTGGTTCCACTCCCTGTTAGCATATCTTCTCAGCAGGTATCCCGTGGCTCTGGCATCTCTAACATTTTGGGATCTCCAAGGCAATCCAGACTTCAACTTCACATCTTCACACAATGACCTCTCTCAGCCTCCATTCAGAGACACCTCTGACACATGCATGGCCTTAGTTGGAGAGGAAGGTACTATAACACCTTTCTTCTACCCTCGAAGCCAGGACCACATGGCCAAAGTTGCCACGTTCTGTTGCTTATTGGGGCTGAACATGGCCCCCTCGTTCAATTACATCTTCACCAGCTCTCTGTTTTCAATAGTTTCCTTCACTGCCTAAGCTTGACTGTCCTGAAACTTGTTCTGTAGACCAGGCTGGCCTCAAACTCAGAGATCTGCCTGCCTCTGCCTCCCAATTCTGGGATTACAGGAATGCACCACAAAATCTGGCTCTAAACTTTCCTTTTAATTCTTTTTCATAAGTTGGAAACTTAGCTAGGTGGGATCTTGCCCTGAGGTCACCACACTCCCTTTATTCCATTTCTTAATCTGTTTATCTCCTTGAACACAGGAGTTAACTTCATTCCACTAAACTCCATTGCACTTAACTCCATTCCTTTTCTCCTCTAATTTACATTTTCTTGATCCTTTTCATTTTAAATCTTCATTAGGGTTACCACTAATAACCACATGACAGAGACTATACTAGGCTATTTTGAGATTTCCTCTGCCAACGGAATTTATCCAAATCTCTTCAATTTAGCCTTAGGCAGACTCTTTGGACCAAAAAGTCCAAAATTCTTCACCAAAATATCATAATAACAATCTCTAGGCAACATATTAAAGATCTTCTCCTCTGAAATTTCTTGAGCTGGGTCCCTATCAGTTCAAATCACACCCAGCACCACTATGTCCCAAGTTCCTACTAAGATAGCCCATTAAGTAGTGCTTCAAACATTCCACTGCTTTCTAACCCAAACACCCAAAGTCCAAATTCCTCAAAACAAAAGCATGGTCAGGCCTTTCACAGCAATACCCCAGTCCCTGGTACCAACTTCTGTCTTAGTTAGGGTTTTTATTGCTGTGAAGAGACACCATGACCATAGCAACTCTTATAAAGGAAAACATTTAATTGGGGTGGCTTGCTTACATACAGTTCAGAGGTTCAATCCATTATCATCATGGTGGGACATGGCAGCCTGCAGCCAGACATGGTGCTGGAGAAGCAGCTTAGAGTCCTACATCTTGCAGGCAACAGGAAGTGGTCTGTTTCACTGGGTGTGGCTTGAGTATATATGTGACCTCAAAGCCCACCTCCACAGTGACACACTTCCTCCAACAAGGCCACAAGGCAACAGGGCTACTCCTAATAGTGCCACTCCCTTTGGAGGGTCATTTTCTTTCAAACCACAACAATACCCATTAACCTCTGTCTTCTACCTGAACCCATACACCCATACACGTGCACACAGGCACATGATCACACACACACACACACACACACACACACACACACACACACACACACACCTCTTCATTGATAACTTCTGTATTCCGTTTCAAGTCAGGTCTCTGCTGAGAATTCCAGATGCTTAGGTCAAACCATTGATCTGACATCTCCCCTGGGTTCTCATTGTCACCTCATAGTTCAAATTCACACTACAATCTTGATTTATCGCTCAAATCTGCCTCCCTGAGTCATGACCACCTCCACCAGCACTATACATTCATGAACAATAGTTGAATTTTCTTGTTACTGGGGACACACACCCCAAAGGAATCCTTGATGTGTCTCCCTATTTCCCAGATCATTGAAGAAGCCATTTGGAAAATTTATCAGCTCTATGTTTTTCAAAATATATCAAGACATGGATACTTTGTGAGAATTGCATTGTGGGAACATCAGAGTGCAGCAATCTAGGTGATGGAGAGCCAGCTGCTCCCCTTGGCTCTGTGGGAAGACCTGTTCCTTCAGGCTACATACTGGCTCTGCATATCAACATATTGAACCCTGCAGGCAACTGGAATACAATGGTGTCTGTGTCCCTAATCAGACGACAGAAGACCAAAAATATGGTATAAAAAATAAAGTCTTCCCTTCACATTGGATGCTTATACATATGGGACTCTTAGTGAGCAGGTCGTGAGTGAACATGGAGGTTGTGTGGTTCTGTGAACTATACACACTCTGGGAACCTAGGCTATACTCAAGTTTTTTTAAAAACAAAAACAAAAAAACTTCTTGAATGTTACCACTTTAGAGATAGTGGGACCTGGGAGAATGGAGCCCATAAATGAGCTAGGCTAAAGCCTCATGCCATAGCCCACTTTATTCAGAGCCTCAGACAATTTATACTCTGAGGATTAAGAAAGTTCAGATGAGTAAAATTCTCATGAGTTCAAGCTGTATTCAATCACAAGGATGAGCTGCACATGGAAAAAAAATTTCCAAAGAGGCCTAATCCAAATAGTTTAAACTTAAACATTTAATCGAGTAACAACAGCCAGCAATGATGAGTAATCTGAAGCAAACTCACTCCTATCTGCTATACCTAGGAGGAGCATGAAAACGCATTCTAAGAACAATTCTGTGTTTTGAAGAAACTGAGGTCACAAGACTCTTGTTTTGGAGTATTCTCACAAGCCCTCAGAAGTCTCCTCCCAGAACTCCATTCCTAGACTATGTTCTGACACTTCAATAAGTTAATGTTAGTTTATTTTAACATTCACTCTATTTTCCAGATATTGTAATTTCATTTTTTCAATGTGTGTTTGCATGTATATGCATGTGTGTGTGCATATGTGTGCGTGTGTGTGTGTGTGTGTGTGTGTGTGTGTGTGTGTATGCGTGTGTGTTGCACATACCATAGTACCATAGTATGCATGTAAAGGTCAGAGGACATCTTTTGAGTCATTTATCTCCTTCCATCTTTATGTGGCTCCAGGGATCAAACTCACGTGGTCAAGCTTGTGCCACAAGCACCTTCAACCACTGATCCATTTACCCTTTCTGTCCTCTAAAACTTTTGAGTCTTCTGTGCTAACACTCAGCTTACATTAGGTAACATCATAAAATATTTTCTAATTTTTATTACATTTGTGTGTGCGTTTTTGTGTGTGCATGTGTGCACGCATGCACATGCATGTATGTGTGTTACAATAATTAAAGAACAGGTCATGAATTTGAGAGGGATCCAGGGAAGAGAAGAGGTGGAAATGGTGTAGATACAGTACTCATATATGAAATTCTCAAAATAAATTAAAATTCAAAAAGTAGAAAGAAGAAGGCTTATAGAATGGGCCACAAGAAAAAACAGGACCAATGAGATGGGCCAGGCAGCAGGAAGTGGAAGGCAGAGCTGCACCACAGAGTTACTCAAAGTTCATGCTCACAACCCTGGCCAGGTTTCAGCTTCTAGCCCTACAAATTCTCCGATGGCTTGCTCATGGCTGGGTATCTGGCTTCTTCCAGAGTGAATGATGAGACAGAGAGGGAGAGAGGGAAAAGGAAAGGGAAAAAGAGAAAAGAGGTGAAGACAAGATAGCTGGAGTGAGAGAGACAGAGTGAGGGAGAGGGAAATACAGAGAGATAGGCAGATCCAGCAAGACGGAGAGACAGACAAGAAGACTGTTGACTCTTGTGTTATGAGCGAGTCCCTAAGTCTGGCCCACTGTCACTAGGAGAGTAAGGGTTCCGTAGAAACAGCTGAGGACAAAGTTGACAAGGGTGGAGACAGACATTGTTGGAGGTCGCTACAGAAACCAGGTGAAGGATGTTGGCACATCTTTCTTTGGAGCAGTAACCACATAAAGGAAGAAATGGCCAGTGAGTCAGATGGTAGAGCCCACAGGATGTGGACACACACGTGTGTGTACAAGGGAGAAAGTAGATGTGGGCGAGTGCCCTTGGACAAACATGTGGAGGTCAGAGGAGGATGTAACGTGTCTTCCTTTATTGTTCTTGACCATATTTTTAAACACAGAGTTTCTCACCTAACCTGAAGCTTGCATTTCAGCTAGGCTGGCTGGCCAGCAAGCTCCAGGGATCTGCCTGTCTCTGTCCTCCAATGCTGGGAATTACATACATGGTCACGCAGCCATCCCTAGCTTTTGTACGTTAGTGCTAGGGATTTGAACTCAGGTCCTTCAGCTTTCACAGGAAACCCTGATACTCGCTGAACCATCCACCCTCCACCCTGGGTATTTTATATACGAAATCATGCAATGTATTAAACATTGTCAAGATCTGAAGTTGAGTCTAGCTACAAGAAAACAGCCTGAGGAATCCCTAAAATTCTTCTCATGTATCGCTGTTTTGCCCTTCCAGCTGAGAAGTTTATGCTAATCACAGTTTATGGCTGTCACTCTTGACTGTGTGCCCAGAGCCCATTTCCTCCTCTTCTTTGCTTGTAAAAGGGAAAATATTCAAGTTCCTAGGGCAGTATGGAGCTTATCTGAGGACAGACATGGACATCTCTAGTTGATGTCAGAAGAAAGAAAACCAGTTGGGCAGCTTCTAGGACAGGGTCCCTGGAAATAAAGAGGAGGCAGTTCTCAAAAGATGAATTACAAATGGTCAAAAGATACAAAAAATAATGTCCAACACCGCCAGACATCAGAGAAATGCAAATCAAAATTGCATTGAGATGTGTGTCTTATTCCATTCAGAATGCCAGCCATTATGAAAGCAACCATGCTGGATGCTGGCCCATGTGGGGAAACAAGGAAACATTCTGCACTGCTGGTGTGTTGGTGGGGGTGTCAGTATGGAGGTTGAGAGAGAGAGAGAGAGAGAGAGAGAGAGAGAGAGAGAGAGAGATCTACCATATGACCCAGCTATACCCTTCCTGGATATTTATTCAAAGAATTCTAAGTTACACCTCAGAGATCCTTGGATATATGAATGAAAAGAGATTCACTACTACAATGAGTTGGCTCAGGGCTAGGGGGATGGCTCAGTGGGCAAGAGCACTTGATAAACAAGCATAAGCACCTGCGTTTGAAGCCAGGCACCTGTAAAAAGCCAGGTATGTCTGCGTACATGCCTATAACCCCAGCACTTGTGAGACCAAGAGAGGAAAAATCCACCTGCGGCTAAGTGTTCTATTTGCAGTTAAGAATAATTTCCTGTTTGTCCTATGTTTGTTTGACTCAGCTTCTCTGGATGTGCTTAATCACATGTGGGCAGTAAGGATCTATACTTGCCCCTGATTGGATGTAGGCTGGGGGCTGGTAGTGTATACAGGAAATATGTCAGGATATATGCTTGCCCCTGATTAGACCTGATGGGAAATATGGTGACCTTGTGGGGTTGCCTTTTTAAACCTCTGCAAGGTATGACTTGTGGCCATTTTCTGAAAACCAGAGATGGACGTGGCTAGAGCCCATCTACCTGGTCAGTATTTAACTAAAGCTCACTTCAAAGTTGGCTTAAAACTATGGTGGTGATCTTATTCTTGACCAGTGGGATTAATACACTGTGCAGGTAAAGACAGGAGAACATACACACACACACACACACGCACACACACACACACACACACACACAGAGAGAGAGAGAGAGAGAGAGAGAGAGAGAGAGAGAGAGAGAGTTCATGTACTTATATAGGCCAATAAGCATCAAGATTTCAAGTTGCCAGCCATACAGCCATGTTTCAATTTAAGTCCAAAGAGAAGACAAAATAACTATCCCTACTTAAAGGCTGTCAGGCAGGAAGAGTTCTCTTTTGTCCTAGGCTGGCCTTTTCCAGGTAGGATGAGGCCCCCACTCATCCTACATGACGTAAGTCAAGATGCTTCATTCAATATAAGACTCAGAATGTTAATTTCATCCCCAAATAATCTTGCTTGAATGTGATTTGTCCCAAATGGCTTATGTGTCAATGCCAAGATCCCAGATGATGGCGCTATTTTTGGGGGGTCACAAACTTCAAGAAGCAAGACCTGGCTAGAGGAAGTTGATGACTCCAGATGTATCTTTGAGGCTACATCTTGCCTCAATCCTTTCTGTATCTGTCTGCTTCCTGGCCACCATGCTATCACTATGGGAAGATGCCTCTTCTCAAATTTCCCTGGATCCCAACAGCAATCTTGTCTCCTATGCTCTGGAGAGAGAAGAGCTCACAGCAGGGCACAGTAGAGTAAACAACTGAAGTCTGATTTTACCAGGTAAGAAAACAACAGCAAAAACATACTCTGAGGATTAGTGAAGACCTAGCCAAATCTCACAGTCCTCCTCCCTCTGGTGTTTAAGATTATAAATCTGGTCCATCAGTTCTCTCCCCTTGGTCCATCCCCAGCATGGTCCAAGGTGGCCCCTTCCTGGAATAGTGGAGATTTTCTAAGAAACTGTGGGGATTAACTTGACACAATCTAGAACCACCTGGGAAGAGAGTCTCAAGGAGGAATTATCTAGACTGGTTGTGAGCATTGTGAGCATGTCTGTGAGGGATTACCTTGATTGCTGATTGATGGAAGAAGACCCAGCCCACAGTGGGCAACACCATTCCCTAGGCTGGGGCCCTGCCTAGTCTAAGAGAGGAGAAAGCTAGGTGAGAACAAGAACTCATTTATTCTCTTTGCTCTTTACTGTGGATGTGATGTAACTAGCTGCTTGACTCCTGCCTTGACTTCCCCAAAATGATAGACTGTAATCTATAATTATAAGCCAAGGAAGCCCTTTCTTTCCAAAGCAACCTTTCGTCAAGGTATTTTTATTATCGAAATAGAAATGGAACTACAACCAAAGGCACCCTTTCTCATAATTTCAGTTTGCTACAATTAAATGTGGTGGATGAAGAGCTATGCATGAATGAGTGATTACCTCTAAAGTTGAGATGTTGACTGAGGGAAAGAGCCACAGTGCCTTTCTCGTGCTCCTGGAGTGGGGTGGGGCTCTTTGAGAGCTGGTGAGAGCCTGTTAAGACTAGCTTGGTTATTTTCCCCAGAGTCCTGTCCCTCCACTTAGAGTATCCCTGGTCACTGTAAGCCCTGTTATTTTGCTGGAAAGATAGTAACAAGTGAATGCTTGCCACACAAGTGTGAATACCTGAGTTCAATCCCCAGCACCCACACAAAATGATGGTGTGTGCCTCTAACTCCAGCAAGAGGGGAGTGGAGACAGGGTATCTGGGGGGCCCATGAGCCAGCCAGCCTGATCTAATTGCCCCAGATCCCAGTGAGAACATCCAAACCTCACCGTTTAAACCCTAACATTTACTTTAGCCCTGATACCCCGAGTAGTTCTGCTCTGTCACGCCATCCCCCATCACAACGGCAAAAATAATCATTCATCCTTGTGTGTGTTGCTCTTCTTTGAGAGAGTGGACTGGAGGCAGGGCAAGGCTATAATATTTCAAACCCTGCCCCCAGTGACATACTTCCTCCAGCAAGGTCACACCTCCTGAATCTCCCTAAACAGTGCCACCAACTAGGGGCCAAGTGTGCAAATATCCATGCCCATGGGAGACATTTTTTTTATTCAAACCAGCACAATCCTTAAGAAGTTTCTCTCAGATATGAATCACATCAAGGAGAAATTGACTAACATAAGCCTCATAGAAACCCATGAAATGATGTTGGACCAAATAGCTGGGCATGCCATGGTCCAGTCAAGTCTACCCATAAAATGAATCAACATAAGAAAAACATACTTTTGTCAGGAAGTGTGGATTTGACCCTCTCCTATGAGTTTCCCTCTGATTCTTAACTTCTTGTCATAATTAGCAAAGCTCCACCTGGTATGAAATGGGAGCATTCCCGAGACACTGACCCTGCTCACGCTGCCAGCTTGCACAGCTCTCCTTCCTTCCTGCAGGATTACTTCGCTGTGGTTGACTGGGGAATTTTGCCTTCCGCTAGACACGTGCTTTGGGCATCAAGTTGTGGGCTCACTGGAAGCTATCTCTCATGTACTGTTGGGCCCCTTCTGCCCTCTAGCCAAGCTTTGTATCTAGCAGATATTCAGGGAATATGTGTGCGCTAAGATACAGAGCTTTATACTTCTTTCCAGAAGATTACATAACCAAGTTTGGTTAATCTCCAGATCATGGAAAATGGTAAGTTTCCACTTCTCCTAAGTCAGGGCTGTCAGTTGGTGGAAGTGAGAGGCTGAGGGTACCGACTTGGGAGTCAGATGATCCGGGTTCAGGCCCTGATATTTACAGACATAGAGTGACCTCAGACCATTCTTCCAAGCCTTTCTGGGCCTCAGAGCCTTTATCTCCTATAAAGAAAAATGTGTGTATCTCAGTGCCAAGTCTGCCTTTCTGCAAAGACACTGCTGTGGGTGGTCTGATCTGGTTTTATGTAAGTTGTGAGTGACAGAGCACAAGGCACCCTGCTTCTTCCCTCTAGACATGAAGGTTTCACTGCATCCTGCAGAGGCTCATGGGACTCCCTGCGTCATGGTGGGAGAAGCCAGTTTTGGGGTCTGTTCTGACATTGCTCATCTGTAAAAGGAGATGTTTCTGGTTTTCCTTTGAGCACTTGACAGCTTTTACTCGTTTCCCTCATTCAAAATAAAAGTAAAATGTCTCAAGATGAGAAAGGCTGGGAGAGGCTCAGCAGGCAAACGCTTGCACCCACAAATGAGGACTGGAGTTCCATCCTAGAAACCATATAAACAGCCATGTGCCAAGACATATGCCCATAACTTCAGCCCTGGAAAGGTGGAGGCAGGCTGTCACCTGCCAACATGACCTAATCTGTGAGCCCCAGGTCCCAGAGAGAGACCGTCTCTCAAATACAGGGTGAACAGTGCCTGAGAAATGATGCTCAACACTGACCTCTAGTCTCCATGTGCATATGCACACCCATGCACACCCATGCACGTACACTTACACATATAGACACACCTGTACACACACACACACACACACACACACACACACACACACACACACACGGCAGGAAAACCATCAAATCCTAATTTTGTGGCTGAATGAAAGCCATGATCTCTTCTTAAAGATAGACCTTCATGCACTCATCTGTAAAGTTGAGACTAATGGTGGGCATCTCATGGCGGGTGTTTGGATCATCAGACATGACCTCTACCTGTATGTAACCCTGTTAGAGCACGGGCAGAGTGACCCTCTTGCATCTTAAATGATGTCATGCTGTCCATTGTTCTGAGCACCACAGTGGCTCTTAACCCAGAGTTCCTACGTACTCTTGTGACCATGTACTCCTATGGCCAGAGGGCCTTCCTGCCTTCATGACCACCTGAAGCCAAATGGTCTTTCTGCCTCCATGTCTTCACTTCTTCCCTTTTCCTTCACAGATGCTCACACCTCTCTGCTGCTCTGAAAACATACAGGGATGCCCCTGTCTGGACCTTGACATGGGGGGCTCCTTCTCAAATACCTCATCCCTCAGTCATCTACATAGTTGACCCCTCAGCTGAAGGCAGCTCTTTGCTTAATGTCCCTTCTCCAGTAGCTTCCCCTGCACCCAGATGATCATGTGAAGATTTAACCAAGCCACTTCCCCAGCTGGCATTCCTATGCCCAGCCCTGCCTTACAGTCCTTAACATCTACCACTTCCTGCCATCCACATAGTGGGGTTAATTCTTACACCTGCCATTGTTTCCTTCTAAGCATGGAGTACCAGGAGGATGCAGATGTTTTTATTCTGTTCTCTTCACTGGCAGATCCACAAGCCTGCAATACCCTGCACAAAAATAGACCCTTACTAGGTGAGTGAAAACATGATTCATACAATGACCTTGGTATGGAGAAAGGGGTCCCCAAACCACTTATATCAGCAGCAACAAAAGAGAAGGTGAGACGAGGTGGGGAGATGGATAAGTCAGTAAAGTGCTTGCCACGCAAGCATGAGGACTCTGGTTCAATCCCCAGTACCCACGTGAAAAACCAGGTATGTTGGCAAGCATTTGTAATCCCAGTACTAAGGGAGCAGAAGCAGGAATCCCTGGAGTTCACTGGCCAGCCAGCCTAGGTTAATCAGTGACTCCAGGTCCCAAAGAGAGACCAAGTATGAAAACCTAGGTGGACAGCTCCGGAGGAATGATGCTTGAGGTTGTCCTCTTGTCTCCATGAACATGACACATGTGCTTGTGCACCTGCACACACATACAAACCCATGCACACGAACACACACACACACACACACACACACACACACCGAAGGCATGAGGACAAAGCAAGCTGTGAAGGGGAACAGATTCCCTGGGAACAAGTAGAGGAGTGGGTCAGGATACCCCAGGCCACAGAGGGGAGGTGCAGAGGGCTGCTTTCCCAGGTGGGCTTTCCAGGAGGATGCAGCTGGCACAGTCTACCTCCCACCCAGTGCCATCTTTGGGTGTCAGGCTCTCAGAACATGGGAGCCAGGAGAGGTTAGAAAAAAAAGATTCAGTCCTATTCATACGTTCTTCAGTCATTTGGGGGCAATTTATGGAAATTGGCATTAATAAATGAACATGATAGTTGGTTGAAATGGATTATAAGAGCAAATGAGAATTCTCCCTTGGCTACTAGCTACCCTAGGAAGGTTGCCTGGCGAAGACACTGGTGTTGGCTCTCTGCACTGTTTTCCAAGATGACCCCAGGCTTCTGTCCCTCAGGGCTAATCAGATGTTTCTCTGTGTGATGCTTTCTAAAACCTTAAGCTGGTTAATGAGCTGCCCTTCACATGGACCATCATTTAGGTCTTGACAGCCACACTTTTGAGAAATGTGTTCCATTTTCATTGAACGATTAGAACCACACACTGAAACTTGTTCTAACATAGTTTGGAAACAAATGGAATTTTTCTTTTAAAAAAAAAATCTCCTTTTCAATTAATTCCTCTGCTAATTAGTTTTAGTTTTAATTGATTTTGAGACCCATTTTGAGGCACTTAACAGTGGCAGGCAGCTCTTTGTTTCCATCTCCTTCAGCAAACTCACTCAATTAAAAACACATTACAACGTTTTCATGGACCAAATGGAGCCGCCATTTTGTTCTGTAAAAGTCGAGAACCGAAACCACAATGGCTGCATGACTCTAGAAGTTTCTTCTTTTTCTTGGGACATGACAGAGCTGAAAGCACAGTCTGTATCTCTGCATTTATCTACGGGAATTTTTGGTGTGTGTGTGTGTGTGTGTGTGTGTGTGTGTGTGTGTGTGTCTCTGTCTGTCTGTCTGTGTTGCATGTACACGTGTGTGCATGGAGGCTAACAATAGCTCTCCCCCCTTTTTTTGAGACAAATCCTCTCACTGAACCTGGGACTCACTGATTCAGCTGGGATGTCTGGCACCAAGCCCCACGGACCACCACCCCCCCCACTCCCCCACCCCCGTTTGCACCTCCCCAGTGCTGGGATTACCGGCTCATACCATCGTGCCCAGCTTTTTCCATGAGTGCTAGGGTTTGGAATCAGGTCCTTAGGCTTGTATGAAGGACACTTTAGCCACTGAGCTGTCTCCCCAGCACTCTGCCAGAACTTATATCTTCCATGGATGCCAATGTGTCATCTCTCATGGTTACAGTCTGTGTAGGCGTTACAACTCCAGAGGACTTTGTGTTCATTTAATTACTTATTTCCCTCATCAATTCCATTTTCAACACGTGATTACCAATAAACACTATAACAAAGAATTGTTCTCTGGCCACTACAGGAACCCTGTGGTACACACACACACACACACACACACACACACGTGCACATGCACACGCACACGCACACACACACACAAATAAATGCACTAATTAAAAAACTTATTTTTTTAAAGACAGTGTAGGGCTTAGGAGACTGCTCAGTGGTTAAGTGCTTGCTGCATGAGTGTGAGTGCCCAGAACCCACATAAAGCCAGATGTGGTCGCACACATCTGTAATCTCATACACCTACGGTAAGATGGCAGCTCCAGTCAAGGGCAAAGTTTTGCTATGCTCTGTGACTCCAGGTAGAATTGGCTATAGGCACTGATTAGCCAGGATGTTGAGTAAGGCAAATGCATTCTCTGAGTCCTCCTGAAATCTTATAAAACAATAATATTTAATAATATTACCAAGAGGCCTAAACTAAGGTGTAGTGAGTACCTGGACCCAAGCCTGGCTTCTTACTGTTCATTTCACTGCTGCTGTGGCTGCCACCATTGTAGATTGTCTTGAATGTTTAGATCAAGGTCAAGATCTGAATCCGAGATATTGCCCCATAGGCTCATGTGTGGAGCCTTTTTTACTCCAGTGGGCGGCACTATTTTGGAAGGCCGCAGAGCCTTCAGGGAATGGAACATAGCGGACCGAAATGGCCCGCTAAGGGTAGCAGTGGATCTTTGGAGGTTACAGCCTGCCTCCTGCCTCTCTCTCTGCCCCCTGGTCTTCTGTGATGTGAACAGTCTCTGTGGCCTATAGATGCCTGTGGTCCATGAATATCTGTTGCCT
>CABHPQ010198860.1:0-26278 GCA_902168405.1 Peromyscus aztecus
GACAGTGTCACATTGTTTAGTCTCAAACTCAGGATCCTGACTCCACCTCTGGAACATTGAGATTACAGGCCTGTGCCACCAGATTCAGCAAGAGTTCATCATATTACATTTCTGGTATTCACTTCGCCTATTTGTGTCTATGATATGTATTTCAGTTGCTGATTTTATTGCTGATAAGTAGTTGACAATATTTTCTTAGTATTAATGAGATGTCTGTAGAGTTTTCTAGTCATGCCCTTTTTTACCTTATCACCTTCTTTCTACATTTCTTGATGAATCTAGTCAATCATTTATGAATTGTTGAATTTTTTTAATGGTTTTTTCCATTGTTTTCTGTATTATGTGTTCATTTTCTGTTTCATTGATGTCTCCCATCATCTCTGTGGTGCTTGTTCTACATATTTGGGGTTTAATTTGTTTTTCTTTATCTAGGTTTCTAAGAGAACATCCAGATCATTGATTTTCAGCTTTATTTTCTTTGTGTAGCAGGTAAAGATTTAAAGCATTATTTATTGTTTTCTATCTTTATTTAGTTCAACATATTTTCTAATTTCCCCTGTGATTTGTTCTTTGACCAATGGATTATATAAAAGTAAGTTGTTTACCAATTATCAGGGATTTTTTTTTTTTTTTGGTTTTTCGAGACAGGGTTTCTCTGTGTAGCTTTGCACCTTTCCTGAAACTCACTTGGTAGCCCAGGCTGGCCTCGAACTCACAGAGATCCGCCTGCCTCTGCCTCCCGAGTGCTGGGATTAAAGGCGTGTGCCACCACCGCCCGGCTTATCAGGGATTTTTTTTAAAAACAAATTTTTATTCTTGAATTTTATATATGTATTCAATGTATTTTAATCCTATTTGTTCTTATTCTCCTCTCTAATTCCTCACAGAATTCCCATAACATCCCCTCCCAACTTCGTACAAGATATATATATTAGTGAGATCCATGTGCACATACATGTAGGGCCTGTGTCTTAGTCAGTGTTCTATTGCTGTAAAGAGACACCTTGACCACAGCAACTCTTATAAAGGAAAGCATTTAATTAGGGCTGGCTTACAGTTTCAGAGGTTTAGTCCATGATCATCATGGTGGAAAGGATGGTGGCACACAGGCAGATGTGGTGCTGGAGAAGTAGCTGAGATTTCTACATCTAGATCTGCAGGCATCAGGAACAGAGAGAGAGAGAGAGAGAGAGACTAGGCCTGGCTTGAGCATTTGAAACCTCAAAGCCCCACCCTCAGTGACACACTTCCTCCAACTAGACCATGCCTACTCCAACAAGACCATAGGTCCTCATCCATTTGAATAAAGCCACTCCCTATGAGTCAAGCCACTATAACCAGCAACTAGAACATGGGCAGTCTACCATAGGCTTCACCCCTAAAGAAAACTGTTCCTCCCCCAGCAGCCACCAGATGCCAGTAGCTCCTCAACAAGGGCGAGACTTCATGAGCCCCTCTCCCCTCTGTGTTGGATCGTAATTGGCTTGATCCTGCACAGACAGCCACAGCTGTTGGTTTATGAGTACAGCAGCCACATCATGTCCAGGAAATCTTTCTTAGCGCCTTTCTCTTTCCTCAGACTCTTACAATCTCTCTGCCCCTTCTTCTGTGATGTTCCCTGAACCTTGGGTCGAGGATGTGTGATGCTGACGTCTCATTTAGGTCTGAGCACTCTGCTAACATTTGCTCTCTGTACTTTGATCAGTATGAGACTCTATATGAACTGCCCTCCACTGCAAAAAGAAGGGCTGGAGCTGCCCTCCTGTGTGTGTATAGAGATAAATATTGTGAGGGACATTTGCTTATGTTCATTTAGCAAAATGACCATAGTGGGTTCCCCCTTATGGCTTATAACCTCTCTGAGAAATTTATTTGTGATGTTAGTATATAATTTAATTCTCTTCTGATAAAAACAAAAACAGTCTTCATAATTTTAAGTCATTTTCAGTTTATCAAGAGCCTTGCTTTAGAGCCTACATCTTATTGCCTCTGTGATTATCACACGTGTAGCCTGAGGTGGATGTGCACTCTGTGGTCAGTGTCACCTATGCATGTCACTCAGGTCAGACAGGCCAAGAGTACCTGCCAATCATGTTTTCCTTTTATTTATTGACTTTCTGTTTGCCTCATCCATGGAGGATTCAAAGAATAATTCTAAAATTTTCTACCATTTGCAAATATATGACCTTCACTCTTCCATTCTGTTAGTTGTTGCTTTATAAATATGGATTCCATTTTTTAAGATTTATTCATATTCTTTAAACTATGTGTGTGTATGTGTGTCTCTGTGTGCATGCAGGTCCCTTTGCAAAGGACTAGAGTTCAGTTCCCAGCACCCATGTTAGCTGGCTCACAAAAGCTTTGACCTTCTCATCTTCCTCTGGAGAGTGCTGAACTCTGTACCCGAGAAAGGCCGTAGGGTGATTAGTGAGGTGTTTGCCTCCTACCTTGTTGTTTGCTTTCAACCTTGATTTTAAGCTTTGTTCCAATGACTCTGGAGATGCTCTTCCTTCAGAACCCTGGTGTGGTCTCTTTTGATGTCTCCCCAAAAAGAACACCCATTGAAAAGAGACTCCCCAACAGTCAGTCTGCCCTAAATCAAGCATCTCCCAAGCTGTGTGCAGCTGGACACCACTTAGGACCCTGCTCATGATGGCCCTTGCCTGTCTTACTTGGAACCCTGCTCACATTTACCCTTGCCTGTCTCACTTAGAACCCTGTTCAGATTGGCCCTTGTCTGTCTCACGGATTGCATCCCACACATAAATCTGTTTCTAGCAAACTCTTGGAAGCCCTAGTGCAGAGTTGTGGGGCGATTTTCCTATGAAACTCTATCCTCCTAAGGAACCAGGGTGTGGCTCATTTGGTGGAGTGCTTGCCTCCTTGCACAAAGCTCTGGGTTCCGTCCCTAACACTGCATAAAACAGGCATGCAGGGGCATGCTTATAATCAAAGCACTTAGGAGATGGAGGCAGGAGTGTGGTGATGTATTGTATACCCTGATAAAGCTTGCCTGAGGATCAGAGGACAGAGCAAGCCACTGGATTAAACATAGAGGCCAGACAGTGGTGGCACACACCCTTAATCCTATCACTTGGGAGGCAGAGATCTATCTGGATCTCTGTGAGTTCAAGGCCACACTGGAAACAGAGGCAGGCAGTGGTGGCACATGCCTTTAATCCCAGTACTGGGAAGCACACACACCTTTAATCCCAGGTGAAGTGATGGCAGAGCAGAGAAGGCATGAGGAAACAGGAACTTAGGCAGTTCAGCTGGGACCCTTTCAGGTGAGGACTCAGAGGCTATTCGGTCTGAGGATTCATGGAAACAGGATGGGCTGAGGAGTTGGTGAGGTGAAGTTGGCTGTGGCTTGCTCTGCTTCTCTGATCTTTCAGCTTTCACCCCAATATCTTCTATTAGTAAGACCTCTAAGATTCGAACAATACAGGAGGAACAGAAGTGTGACATCACATTGGGAATCCTAGGCCAGCCTGGGCTACATGAGACCCTGTCTCAGAAACAAAGCAAGTCGGTTGCATCCTCCCTATAACTCAACTCCTGACTACCTGGTCTCCATGTTCATCTCCACACAAGTCCCTGGATCTCTGCTTCAGTCAACTCCTCCCTTCAGTTTGCAGCTCACTTTCTGGGCACAAAGTCAGGGCAATCATACACTCCCTGTCTACATTATCTCTTTTGGGGGATCACAGAGCCAATCTGTCTGCTGTCAGCATCCCAGAACTGTTGTTTTATATACCGTGTCCATTTTTCCAGTTTTTGAAGGCTGGAAAGAGAACCGACTTCCTGTTTTCCCCTTAGGACAGTGAACAGAAGTTCTTTACAGAACACATTTTTCAATAGAATCCAATTTGATTATTTTATCCCTAATCCTAACCCATGAATAATGTATGGCAACCATAATCATGTATACAGATTTGGCAACTTATTATTGTTGCTGTTGTTGTTAAAGTCATAAAAGAATAGTAAAGCTAAATTTTCAAATGTTTATTATTTATTGGTTCTAGTACAAAATATTTTATGACCAGTCTTTTATAAAACCTTATCTTTCTTTAATTGTGTGTGTCTATGTTTCTGTGTGTCTGTGTCTGTGTGTATGCATGTGTGAGTGCAGTGCCTATGGAGGCCAGAAGAGGGCATCAGATTCACTGGTTCTGGAGTTATAGGTGTTGTGAAGCACCTGACGAAGGTGCTGGAAACTGAAGTTGGGATCTCTGCAAGAGTAGTATGTGTTCTCTTAATTGCCGAGGCATCTCTCCTGCCCCTACGAGGCTCTATCTAAAAAGCTGTGGAAATGGAGGCTTCAGAATGGCAAGGAAGGGATTGCACTCAGGCTCAAGGCCCATTCTTCCCTCCTCACTCACCCCACTGGGTCTGAGTATTTGGTAGAACTAGGAAAGTGGGTGAATAGATGCAATTACCACAGACAGACACTCCACAGCTTCAGTTTCCAAACTGAGGCAGGTGAAGGAGATACAGTCTTTTGGATTCAATCTCAATATACCATGAATCATCATTTCTGATGGCTTATGTTTATAATTTAATTATTTACAGTAATGCTCTCCAATATCAAGGCTACCTCATGGCTGGCTATGGTCACAGATCCGTGACTCTCCTAATGATGTTCTTCTGAAGGGAATGTGTTATTGATGAACCTGCAACAACTTGTCAGAGAAGGTGGATTGCAGCAGAGCAGAGAATTCTCTGGTATAGGCCTCCGCTGCTATCTGACGACATCCTTAGCCTTTGGGTTAATAGAATGCAGGGGTTTGTTTATACATTCTGAAAGGATTTGCCTAATAGTCAGTCACAAGGGTCTTAGGTCACACACAGAGGTGGGCAAAAAAATGGCTATTTAGGGGACCAATTATACCCCTGCTTGGCTCCCAGCCTGGAACATCCCCTCCCTATAGTCAGTCAACCTTGTAGAGTGTTTACTTTTTTCTCTCTCTCTCCAGGAACTTCAGTTCACCTTATCTATTTTATTTAGGCTCTCAAGGGGTTCTTATGGACACAAATCTGAGAATCACCACTGTGGCAACACTGGGGGTTTATTCGCTTCCCTAACCTTGATGTTAATCTTATCGCTAACTGTTTAGAAATAGTCACGGGAATTGTTTCCGGGACCTGATGCACCTGCAGCCCCCACCGCTTGCTCCGCAATTCCTCCAGCTGCTGCCTGATCTCAAAAGCTAAAAGGGACCGCCGGCCGCGGCCGCCCAAACCTTGCTGTGCTAAAACACAAAAACCAGTCCCGACTAAACATTTCCTGCAGTCACCTGCACCTGACTTCTGTCATTTGCATTTAAATACGGTGACTTTTTTGTTAGGAGAAAAATAATAATAAAACCAACAGTCAGCAGGCTTTGCATTCGCCTCAAATACAACCTGCTTTGAATCACAAAGCTTTGAACTACAAAGTCTTGCTTCTATCAAAACAGAATGCTTTAAACTTGGATTGAGTCTCTCTCTGTTCTAGAGACCTCAGTTTCCAAGGCTTTCAAATTAACAATGAGACATCCAAAGTCTTTTTACTGCTTTATTATTTAAAATGTGTGTTTTTTTTAATTAGCAGAAGCACTGTCTGTAATTCTTTTTGGCTTCACCACTGAACTAGTTTGAAGAGACTTAGTTTCCAAAATTATACACTATGAAATTAACATGGTATCTTCACAAGTGAACAGTAGCCTTGCCTGGCAGTGCCAAGTGGTGGATTGCAACTTCTGAGATGCTCACTGGGGCTCTTTGGTTTAAATGTTTGGGCTTGAAGAAGTCCTTACTGATGGAGGTGCAGGCACACCATCAGGGGAAATGATGAGCCTTTGTTATTGCAAAACAGGGCTGGGGAGACAGCTCAGGAGGTCAAATGCTTGCCAAGGATCCCACAGAAAGGGGGAAGGAGAGAGCGGACTCTGCACAGTTGTCCTCTGATGTCTACATACGTACCATGGCATGAGTGCCCACCTCCACATCATATACACACAATAATAACAAGTTGCATTTTTTAAAAAAAGCCAGATGCAATAGTGTGATCATCTGTAATCTTAGTATGTTCCTATTGGGAGATGGGAGGTAGAGACGGGAGGATCCCCAGAAACTCAGTCTGGTGTAGACAGTAGTGAATATTAGAGACCCTGTCTCAAAACAAGATGGAAGGTGGAAGATGAAACCCAAAGTTGTCCTCTGACCTCCACAAGCCTGAAGATGTTAATACATGTGTACTATGTATATGTGTGCTCACATACTTCACACACACACACAGGACACACACACACACACACACACACACACACACACACACACACACCTCAAAGTTCAAACCTGCCTAGAACATACATTTTGTATAAGATTGAGGAAGAAAGATGGTAAATAAATAAATAACCAGAGGAAGACTTCTGCCTTTGCTGAGTTTGTCACCTGCCCCTTGTCATTCAAACAGGAGTCTTTAGGTTACAGAACACTACTCCTTTTTGACCACCCCTTGCTTCAGGGGTTACCCAAAAGGTGTGTAGTTACAGAGGGCTCTACAGCACTTGGAAGCTGAAACCTGGATCTGATTACTCAGCACTCGGAGGACAGTCACAGAACTTGCTGTTCATCGTTTCAGCCCCGGCCAGCTGCATAGCCAACTTTATTTGCATGTATTTGGTCGGAAAATTGATCATTGTGTACCATAAAGACATCATTCATTTCCGATTACCATTGATCCCCAGAGCATTGCACTCAGAACTTGCCAGGAATTTCAAATGGCAGGTGGCGAGACTATACTTTTCTAAGATTAATCATATACTCCAAATTCAGTGATTACAACTCATTAAAGAACAGATTTCCTTGTTAATGAATGTTTAGTGCCAGGACTCAACCCACAGAAGTTGCAGACCCAAGGGCTGGAGAGCTAGCTCAGCTAGCAAAGTGCTTACTTCGCAATCCTGAGGACATGAGTTCAGATACCCAGAATGTAAATATAAAAGACCAGGCAAGGTGGCTGTGCGCCGGCATAGTGATGTGTTGTGTTCATGTAATCCCAGTGCTGGGGCAGTCAAGACTCGTGTATCCCAGGAGCTCACCAGCCAGCCAGGCTAGCTTAAGGGATGAGTTCCAGGCCAATGAGAGACCCTGTTGTAATAAATAAATAAATAAATAAATAAATAAATAAATAAATAAATAAAATGAACAAACAAATAAGTAAATAAATAAATAAATAAATGAATGAATGAATGAATAAATAAATAAATGAGTAAATGAATGAATAAAGGTAGATAGTTCCTGAGGAATGGCACCCAAAGTGAACATGTGTCCTAAACACACACACACACACACACACACACACACACACACACACACACACATTGCAGTCCTGCAATGAAGGTAGATGAGGAATCATCCCAAAGAGGAGCTCTTAGCCAAAGATCGCCCTGGAGACCTTCAGTCTTGTGCTCCGTTTTATACATGTAGAGACAACCCTTCCTTATGGTACAGTTCCTGCTTTGTTCGTTCTAAAGACTTACAGGGAAAAGCGGTTGTGAGACTCCATGTAATTTCTTAAGTTCTATTTACCGACTGCCTGCTCATTGCTAGCACACTTGCTAGAGGCTGTTGGAAAAAATACAGTCTTAAACCCAAACCTGGGGGTGCTGGGGAAATGACTTGGCATTTAAGAGCCCTTTACTGCTCTTCCAGAGGACCTGAGTTTATTTCCAGCACTCATATGGTGGCTCGTAACTGCCTATAACTCCAGTTCCAGGGGATCTGATGCCCTTTTCCAGCCTCTGTGGATGCTTTATGCATGTGGCACACATGTACACATGCAGACAAATACTCATACAGAAAGTAAAAATGAATCTTTAAAAAGCAAACATGTCACAAGGGTGTGGTGTTCTCTAAATCATTCCATTTGCTCACAGAAAATGATGGTTTCTTAGACAGTCTCACCCGTGCTTGAGACCTGAATTAGGGTGCCTTCAAACTCCCGCATGTCAGCCTCCTTTTCCCCAACCTCCCCTCCCTCCTCCTTTCCTTTCTCCCTTCCTTCTTTGTTAATTGCAACATTTTATTTTTATTTATGTGTTATGTGGGGGGATAAGGGGGCTATGTGCACATGCATGTGAGTGTCTAATGTGGCCAGAAGAGTGTTGGATCCCCTGGAGCTAGAATTACAAGTGACTGTGAGTAGTCACGTAGGTGCTGGGACTCAAACTCCAATCCTCTTCAGGAGCTCAAGCACTCTTAACCACTGAGCCATTGCTCCAGGCCATTTTCCTTTCTCCCTCCCTCCTTCCTTCCTTCCTTCCTTCCTTCCTTCCTTCCTTCCTTCCTTCCTTCCTTGTGTGTGTGTGTGTGTGTGTGTGTGTGTGTGTGTGTGTGTGTGTGTGTATACACATACATGGACAACATTGGGTATCATTCCTCAGACACTATCCATTTTTAAAATATAGAGTCTCACTCTATCACCGGCCTGGACTAACAGATTGAGCTAAGTGGATACCCAGAGAGCCCCAGGGATCTGGCTGTCTCTACACGCCCAGTACTGAGATTACAAGCACATATCACGAAGGTCAGCTTTTAAAACGTGTGTGTTCCAAACATCAAATGCAGGCCCCCATACTTACAAGGCAAGCTCTTCATCAGCTGAGTCATCTCCCCATCCCCTCATCTTGTTTCTTATGAATATAACGGTCCCTCCTCTTGAGAAATTTTCTCTCATCTGAAATAGGACATCAGCTCAAAGCTCAGGAATTCAGAGAGATATGAGGGTGGTCTCAGCATCAAGCTCCCACATCCACCGCACGCAGGAAGAATAGGGCCAGGGAAAGCAGGAGTTTCCTTCCCTAGAGACATGAGTGTTCATGAGAAGACCCTGAATCTACCTGTCGGGAGGACCTTCCCTGTCCATCTTGTTCTCTCGGGGTCTCCATCGATATGTATTTCTTTTCCCAGTCTCTCAGGTGAGAAGTTTGTTTCTTTGGGATATAAGAAATAGATTATGATGATCCATTTTCAGTATGAAGTACACTTGAAGCTCACTGGACACAAGCAGGAGGTACTGGGATGCTCTCTGCCCTAGCGAGCACTGCCATCTACTTGTCTCAGAACATAGAGAGTTAGAGGTGGTCAGCTGTGTGGCTGAGTCCTAGATCCTCAGAAGAGGAGGGGCACCCAAGCCTCAGATCATCCATTGGATGAGGCTCTGTGCCCTACCTAGGCTGAGAGACAGGGAGTTTGGGGGTGGGATGGAACCTACTCTATAAAAGAGGACAGAGAGATTTCTCAGTATCAGAGGATTTTTAAGGTCATTGTTTGCTCCAAATCACACCACCAGTTTGGCCTCCTTTGCTGTGGAAGGGCCTGTTAAAAAGCTGCTCATTTTCCTTAGTCTCTTGAATTCATTATCATCTTACAATATGGAGGGCTCGAGCATCATTCTCAGCTTACACTGTGCGCAGGCAGAATTGGGACTCCAAGGCCCTCTGGAGTCAAGAAACTCACATTCTCACTGAGTCCTGGAAGTAAGGGGTGGTGTTTCTTTTACTTTGCCCCAGTTTATGGGCATTCTGAGCCTGCCAATCCCCTGCCAGTAGCCATTCCCTCTGTTCATCCCCAGGCAGGCCTTCCCACTTCTGAAATTTCTCTGTTTTCTCATGACCTCTCTTTATTCTTTGAATTTGATCTACCATACCTCATCCTCTCAAGGGTGGGGGGAGAATCGCACACCACTGGTATTTTCTCCCTGAGGTACTTGGTACAGTTGATGAGATTTGAGGGCCACTGGTTGGCTGGGTCTTTCCTTGAGACACCTTAATCCATTAAAAGCAATTTTACCAATGGGGATGATGGGGGCACAGTACCTTTTATCCCACCTTTGCCCAGGGTTAATATTTAAATGTTCCTTATTGTACTAAGGTTTATTAATTCTGTTGGTGTTCAAAACTGAGACACGGTGGCTGTTGCTTCTAACCTGACAGCTACTTGAATTAATGGCTTTTCCCATCCCCCTCTTCTTCACCACATCTTTTTCCTACTTGAAAATGACCCAACTCTTCCCTGAATTTTCTTATCCTTTTAATGCCTTGCCAAATGTAGGCAATAGCGGCCTGCATGTCCTTTGGTCCAAATAAAACATGTAACCTTAACCGGGTTCTAGTTTAATTTCTGCTGCCGGATAAGGTACCCCAACAAAAAATCAACTTAGAAGAGAAAGAAGGGTTCTTTCAACCCACAATTCCAGGTTACAAGCTATCACTGTGGGGAAGTAAAGGCAGGAACTTCAGCTAGTCACTTGACATCCTCACTCAAGAGCAGAGAACAGAGAATGCATGCTCACTTACTGGCTTGGTGATTAGCTCAGTTTTCCAACTCTCATACAGTTTAGGACCCCCTCCCTAGGGGATGATGCTGCCCAGAGTGGGCTGGATCTTCCCACATAGATTAACTGAAGACAATTTCTCACAGATATGCCCACAGAGCAACCCAATTTAGACAGTCCCTCATTGAGACTCTTCCCAGGTGATTTGTGGCTGTGTGAAGTTGATAGTTGAAGCTAACCATCACACATGGCTTCAAGATATATGAAGTGCCATTCTACCAAGTTTCTGTTAAACTTTTCCTTGGTTGGAAAGCACCAGAAACATCAACTTCAAGCATCTCCTGCTTATTATTCCCTAACCTCTCAAGGGCTCCACATTTCAAAGGACCTTTTGTACCCTCCAAATCCATTTATTCTGTTGTGACTTGATACCAGACACTGAAGCTTCCTGTGTAGCTTTATTGAAAATGTGTAATTTTCATCAGGCCACATAAAAAGTTATGAATATAGCTCAGGAGTCCACATAATTACTTTGGTGACCCTAAAATTACAAATGCCATTGAAAGGTGGCTGTTATCAAGTAATGTCTATGCAGAGAATTCTCTAGAAAGAAGGAAAATAATTGGATGGAGAGAAAAAATGATAGCTTAGAGACAAATTCTTCTACTTTATAGCTTTCCCTGATCCAAGTCTATGATTCCAGTACCTTGAGCAGAACATGTGGGGATATTCCTGTATAGTCTTGTTCTCTGCACGCCCCCTCCCATGCCTCTCTCTCCCTCCCCTCTTTCCCCCTCTCCCCCTTCCCTTTCCATCTCTCCCTCTCTCTCCCCTTCTTCTCCCTCTCATTTCATCTCTCTTTCCCCTTTCTCTCCCTCTCCTTCTTTCTCTCCCTTCCCTTCTCCCTCCATCCCTCTCCCCTCCCCCCATATCTCTCATGGGGATTGAGAACAAAGCACCATCATTGTGAGCATAGATGCCAGGCAAACCCCACTGGAGCAGACCTGTGGATACTGAAAATATTCTGTGTTCAATGTGACCTAAAAATGCTGCTAGATGCACACAATGTGAGTGCTCCCTACAATTCTAAGTTCACTTTAGAATCCATTCATAAGTCTAACCAGTTCTATGTTCTTCGAAACTCATTGGAGTATTTCTGAGTAAATACCATAGGTCAGTTACCCAAACCACATTCATCTTCCCCAGCCTTCGAGCAACACCTGACTCAGTCCATTGCTAGAACATTCACAAAATACTCAGCAAGTGGCTTGGGATATATTCCCTTAAGTCTCTGACCACACCACCCACTCTTTCTCCACCTTGTTTGATGGGTTCTTTAAATTCTCTTTGCTTTTTGTTGCTGTGGTCCAGGAGGTGTTGAGAGGATATTCTTTTATTTTCTAGTCATTTTACATACCAGCCACAGATTCCCCTGTCCTCCCTCCTCCCATCCCCAAGCCTTCCCCCTAATCCACACCCCCCATTCCCACCTCCTCCAAGGCAAGGTCTCCCCGGGGGAGTCAGCCCAGCCTGGTAGATTCAGTTGAGGCAGGTCCAAATCCCTCCTCCATGCACCAAGGCTGAGCAAAGTGTCTCAGCATAGGCCCTAGGTTCCAAAAAGCCCACTCATGCACCAAGGACAGGTCCTGGGGGCCTCCCAAACAGTTCAAGCTCATCAACTGTCTCACTTATCCAGAGGGCCTGATCCAGTTCCATGGGGGCTCCTCAGCTATTGGTTCACAGTTCATGTGTTTCCACTAGTTTGGCTATTTGTCCCTGTGCTTTTTCCAATCATGGTCTCGATATCTCTCGCTCATACAATCCCTCCTCTCTCTCTCATCGATTGGATTCCTGGAGCTCCACCTGGGGCTTGGCCGTGGATCTCTGCATCTGCTTCCATCAGTCACTGGATGAGAATTCTATCATGACAACACCCTAACTGTCATGGGAGGATATTCTGTGCCTACTCTGTAGGCAGATGAATATCTAGCTTTGAAAACTTTGGAAATTGTCTCCAGGCTTTGGAAACTGTCTTTGTATAGGCCTTAGAACTAGAAAGGGGCCATGAGGAGGGAAGAAGAGCTCTCAGTGGAAGGAGCAAATAGAATCATAATAAATGTGTGACTTGAAATAGAGGTTAGGAAAACATCAGCACAAGGGAGCAGAGGAGCAGGAGAGGGCAGAGGGGCTGACTAAGAGCAACGTGGAAAAATGCGGTAAGGGAACCCATGGCTTCACATGCTAACTTTACAAAAAATGATTTAAAACATCTCCTCTCAGGAGACAGCTCCACGGTAAAGTGTCTGCTGCACAAACATGAAGATCTGAGTTCAGTTCCTCAGCACCTACCTAAGAGCTGGCCATGGTAGTGCATGCTCTCACTCCAACACTGTGGGTGCATGGGTGACAGGTTGATACTTAGAACTCACTGATCAGCCAGAATACCTGAATCCAGGTTCAGTGAGAGATCCTGCCTCAAAAGATAAGGTGGAGAGTGATTGAAGAAGATACCTGTCATACTTAGGATTTCTATTGCCATGAAGAGACACCATGACCACGGCAACTCTTACAAAGGAAAACATTTAATGGGTGGCTTGCTTACAGTTCATAAGTTCAATCCATTATTATCATGGTGGGACATAGTGGTGTGCAGGAAGACATGGTGCTGGAGAAGTAGCTGAGAGTCCTACATCTTGCAGGCAATAGAAAGTGGTCTGTCTCACTGGGTGTGGCTTGAGCATATATGAGACCTCAAAGCCCACCTCCACAGTGACATACTTGTCCAACAAGACCAAATATATTCCAACAAGGCCACACCTCCTAATAGTGCCACTCCTTTTGGGGGCTATTTTCTTTCTTCTTCCTTTTTTCCTTTCTTCCTTCCTTTCTTCCTTCCTTCCTTTCTTTCTTTCTTTCTTTCTTTCTTTCTTTCTTTCTTTCTTTCCTTTTTTTTCTTGTTTGTTTTGTTTTTTTTTGAGAAAGGGTTTCTCTGTGTTGTTTTGTTGCTTATCCTGGATCTTGCTCTGTAGACCAGGCTAACCTCGAATTCACAGAGATCCACCTGGCTCTGCCTCCTGAGTGCTGGGATTAAAGGCATGTGCCACCACCTCCCAGCTTGGCCATTTTCTTTTAAACCACCACATTCCATTCCCTGGTCCCTAAAGGCTTATAGCCATATCATTATGCAAAAAAGCATTCAGTCCAACTTCAAAAGTCGCTATCATCTATCACAGTGTCAACAATGTTTAAAAATGCAAAGCTCAAAATCTCTTTTGAGATTCATGCAATCTCTTAACTGTAGTCCCCTAGAAAATCAAAATAAAAAAACAGATAGACCATATACTCCCAACATATAATGCCACAGGCTATACATTACCATTCTAAAATGTAGGGAAGGGAGCATAGTGAGGAAATACTGTATCAAACAAAACTGAAAACCAGCTGGACAAACTCCAAACTCTGCATCTCCAAGTCTGATATTGAAATGCTCTTCAGATCTCCATCTCTTTTCAGCTTTGTTAACTGCAACACACATCTTTCCCTTGGGCTGGTTCCACTCCCTGTTAGCATATCTTCTCAGCAGGTATCCCGTGGCTCTGGCATCTCTAACATTTTGGGATCTCCAAGGCAATCCAGACTTCAACTTCACATCTTCACACAATGACCTCTCTCAGCCTCCATTCAGAGACACCTCTGACACATGCATGGCCTTAGTTGGAGAGGAAGGTACTATAACACCTTTCTTCTACCCTCGAAGCCAGGACCACATGGCCAAAGTTGCCACGTTCTGTTGCTTATTGGGGCTGAACATGGCCCCCTCGTTCAATTACATCTTCACCAGCTCTCTGTTTTCAATAGTTTCCTTCACTGCCTAAGCTTGACTGTCCTGAAACTTGTTCTGTAGACCAGGCTGGCCTCAAACTCAGAGATCTGCCTGCCTCTGCCTCCCAATTCTGGGATTACAGGAATGCACCACAAAATCTGGCTCTAAACTTTCCTTTTAATTCTTTTTCATAAGTTGGAAACTTAGCTAGGTGGGATCTTGCCCTGAGGTCACCACACTCCCTTTATTCCATTTCTTAATCTGTTTATCTCCTTGAACACAGGAGTTAACTTCATTCCACTAAACTCCATTGCACTTAACTCCATTCCTTTTCTCCTCTAATTTACATTTTCTTGATCCTTTTCATTTTAAATCTTCATTAGGGTTACCACTAATAACCACATGACAGAGACTATACTAGGCTATTTTGAGATTTCCTCTGCCAACGGAATTTATCCAAATCTCTTCAATTTAGCCTTAGGCAGACTCTTTGGACCAAAAAGTCCAAAATTCTTCACCAAAATATCATAATAACAATCTCTAGGCAACATATTAAAGATCTTCTCCTCTGAAATTTCTTGAGCTGGGTCCCTATCAGTTCAAATCACACCCAGCACCACTATGTCCCAAGTTCCTACTAAGATAGCCCATTAAGTAGTGCTTCAAACATTCCACTGCTTTCTAACCCAAACACCCAAAGTCCAAATTCCTCAAAACAAAAGCATGGTCAGGCCTTTCACAGCAATACCCCAGTCCCTGGTACCAACTTCTGTCTTAGTTAGGGTTTTTATTGCTGTGAAGAGACACCATGACCATAGCAACTCTTATAAAGGAAAACATTTAATTGGGGTGGCTTGCTTACATACAGTTCAGAGGTTCAATCCATTATCATCATGGTGGGACATGGCAGCCTGCAGCCAGACATGGTGCTGGAGAAGCAGCTTAGAGTCCTACATCTTGCAGGCAACAGGAAGTGGTCTGTTTCACTGGGTGTGGCTTGAGTATATATGTGACCTCAAAGCCCACCTCCACAGTGACACACTTCCTCCAACAAGGCCACAAGGCAACAGGGCTACTCCTAATAGTGCCACTCCCTTTGGAGGGTCATTTTCTTTCAAACCACAACAATACCCATTAACCTCTGTCTTCTACCTGAACCCATACACCCATACACGTGCACACAGGCACATGATCACACACACACACACACACACACACACACACACACACACACACACACACCTCTTCATTGATAACTTCTGTATTCCGTTTCAAGTCAGGTCTCTGCTGAGAATTCCAGATGCTTAGGTCAAACCATTGATCTGACATCTCCCCTGGGTTCTCATTGTCACCTCATAGTTCAAATTCACACTACAATCTTGATTTATCGCTCAAATCTGCCTCCCTGAGTCATGACCACCTCCACCAGCACTATACATTCATGAACAATAGTTGAATTTTCTTGTTACTGGGGACACACACCCCAAAGGAATCCTTGATGTGTCTCCCTATTTCCCAGATCATTGAAGAAGCCATTTGGAAAATTTATCAGCTCTATGTTTTTCAAAATATATCAAGACATGGATACTTTGTGAGAATTGCATTGTGGGAACATCAGAGTGCAGCAATCTAGGTGATGGAGAGCCAGCTGCTCCCCTTGGCTCTGTGGGAAGACCTGTTCCTTCAGGCTACATACTGGCTCTGCATATCAACATATTGAACCCTGCAGGCAACTGGAATACAATGGTGTCTGTGTCCCTAATCAGACGACAGAAGACCAAAAATATGGTATAAAAAATAAAGTCTTCCCTTCACATTGGATGCTTATACATATGGGACTCTTAGTGAGCAGGTCGTGAGTGAACATGGAGGTTGTGTGGTTCTGTGAACTATACACACTCTGGGAACCTAGGCTATACTCAAGTTTTTTTAAAAACAAAAACAAAAAAACTTCTTGAATGTTACCACTTTAGAGATAGTGGGACCTGGGAGAATGGAGCCCATAAATGAGCTAGGCTAAAGCCTCATGCCATAGCCCACTTTATTCAGAGCCTCAGACAATTTATACTCTGAGGATTAAGAAAGTTCAGATGAGTAAAATTCTCATGAGTTCAAGCTGTATTCAATCACAAGGATGAGCTGCACATGGAAAAAAAATTTCCAAAGAGGCCTAATCCAAATAGTTTAAACTTAAACATTTAATCGAGTAACAACAGCCAGCAATGATGAGTAATCTGAAGCAAACTCACTCCTATCTGCTATACCTAGGAGGAGCATGAAAACGCATTCTAAGAACAATTCTGTGTTTTGAAGAAACTGAGGTCACAAGACTCTTGTTTTGGAGTATTCTCACAAGCCCTCAGAAGTCTCCTCCCAGAACTCCATTCCTAGACTATGTTCTGACACTTCAATAAGTTAATGTTAGTTTATTTTAACATTCACTCTATTTTCCAGATATTGTAATTTCATTTTTTCAATGTGTGTTTGCATGTATATGCATGTGTGTGTGCATATGTGTGCGTGTGTGTGTGTGTGTGTGTGTGTGTGTGTGTGTGTATGCGTGTGTGTTGCACATACCATAGTACCATAGTATGCATGTAAAGGTCAGAGGACAACTTTTGAGTCATTTATCTCCTTCCATCTTTATGTGGCTCCAGGGATCAAACTCACGTGGTCAAGCTTGTGCCACAAGCACCTTCAACCACTGATCCATTTACCCTTTCTGTCCTCTAAAACTTTTGAGTCTTCTGTGCTAACACTCAGCTTACATTAGGTAACATCATAAAATATTTTCTAATTTTTATTACATTTGTGTGTGCGTTTTTGTGTGTGCATGTGTGCACGCATGCACATGCATGTATGTGTGTTACAATAATTAAAGAACAGGTCATGAATTTGAGAGGGATCCAGGGAAGAGAAGAGGTGGAAATGGTGTAGATACAGTACTCATATATGAAATCCTCAAAATAAATTAAAATTCAAAAAGTAGAAAGAAGAAGGCTTATAGAATGGGCCACAAGAAAAAACAGGACCAATGAGATGGGCCAGGCAGCAGGAAGTGGAAGGCAGAGCTGCACCACAGAGTTACTCAAAGTTCATGCTCACAACCCTGGCCAGGTTTCAGCTTCTAGCCCTACAAATTCTCCGATGGCTTGCTCATGGCTGGGTATCTGGCTTCTTCCAGAGTGAATGATGAGACAGAGAGGGAGAGAGGGAAAAGGAAAGGGAAAAAGAGAAAAGAGGTGAAGACAAGATAGCTGGAGTGAGAGAGACAGAGTGAGGGAGAGGGAAATACAGAGAGATAGGCAGATCCAGCAAGACGGAGAGACAGACAAGAAGACTGTTGACTCTTGTGTTATGAGCGAGTCCCTAAGTCTGGCCCACTGTCACTAGGAGAGTAAGGGTTCCGTAGAAACAGCTGAGGACAAAGTTGACAAGGGTGGAGACAGACATTGTTGGAGGTCGCTACAGAAACCAGGTGAAGGATGTTGGCACATCTTTCTTTGGAGCAGTAACCACATAAAGGAAGAAATGGCCAGTGAGTCAGATGGTAGAGCCCACAGGATGTGGACACACACGTGTGTGTACAAGGGAGAAAGTAGATGTGGGCGAGTGCCCTTGGACAAACATGTGGAGGTCAGAGGAGGATGTAACGTGTCTTCCTTTATTGTTCTTGACCATATTTTTAAACACAGAGTTTCTCACCTAACCTGAAGCTTGCATTTCAGCTAGGCTGGCTGGCCAGCAAGCTCCAGGGATCTGCCTGTCTCTGTCCTCCAATGCTGGGAATTACATACATGGTCACGCAGCCATCCCTAGCTTTTGTACGTTAGTGCTAGGGATTTGAACTCAGGTCCTTCAGCTTTCACAGGAAACCCTGATACTCGCTGAACCATCCACCCTCCACCCTGGGTATTTTATATACGAAATCATGCAATGTATTAAACATTGTCAAGATCTGAAGTTGAGTCTAGCTACAAGAAAACAGCCTGAGGAATCCCTAAAATTCTTCTCATGTATCGCTGTTTTGCCCTTCCAGCTGAGAAGTTTATGCTAATCACAGTTTATGGCTGTCACTCTTGACTGTGTGCCCAGAGCCCATTTCCTCCTCTTCTTTGCTTGTAGAAGGGAAAATATTCAAGTTCCTAGGGCAGTATGGAGCTTATCTGAGGACAGACATGGACATCTCTAGTTGATGTCAGAAGAAAGAAAACCAGTTGGGCAGCTTCTAGGACAGGGTCCCTGGAAATAAAGAGGAGGCAGTTCTCAAAAGATGAATTACAAATGGTCAAAAGATACAAAAAATAATGTCCAACACCGCCAGACATCAGAGAAATGCAAATCAAAATTGCATTGAGATGTGTGTCTTATTCCATTCAGAATGCCAGCCATTATGAAAGCAACCATGCTGGATGCTGGCCCATGTGGGGAAACAAGGAAACATTCTGCACTGCTGGTGTGTTGGTGGGGGTGTCAGTATGGAGGTTGAGAGAGAGAGAGAGAGAGAGAGAGAGAGAGAGAGAGAGAGAGAGATCTACCATATGACCCAGCTATACCCTTCCTGGATATTTATTCAAAGAATTCTAAGTTACACATCAGAGATCCTTGGATATATGAATGAAAAGAGATTCACTACTACAATGAGTTGGTTCAGGGCTAGGGGGATGGCTCAGTGGGCAAGAGCACTTGATAAACAAGCATAAGCACCTGCGTTTGAAGCCAGGCACCTGTAAAAAGCCAGGTATGTCTGCGTACATGCCTATAACCCCAGCACTTGTGAGACCAAGAGAGGAAAAATCCACCTGCGGCTAAGTGTTCTATTTGCAGTTAAGAATAATTTCCTGTTTGTCCTATGTTTGTTTGACTCAGCTTCTCTGGATGTGCTTAATCACATGTGGGCAGTAAGGATCTATACTTGCCCCTGATTGGATGTAGGCTGGGGGCTGGTAGTGTATACAGGAAATATGTCAGGATATATGCTTGCCCCTGATTAGACCTGATGGGAAATATGGTGACCTTGTGGGGTTGCCTTTTTAAGCCTCTGCAAGGTATGACTTGTGGCCATTTTCTGAAAACCAGAGATGGACGTGGCTAGAGCCCATCTACCTGGTCAGTATTTAACTAAAGCTCACTTCAAAGTTGGCTTAAAACTATGGTGGTGATCTTATTCTTGACCAGTGGGATTAATACACTGTGCAGGTAAAGACAGGAGAACATACACACACACACACACACGCACACACACACACACACACACACACAGAGAGAGAGAGAGAGAGAGAGAGAGAGAGAGAGAGAGAGAGAGTTCATGTACTTATATAGGCCAATAAGCATCAAGATTTCAAGTTGCCAGCCATACAGCCATGTTTCAATTTAAGTCCAAAGAGAAGACAAAATAACTATCCCTACTTAAAGGCTGTCAGGCAGGAAGAGTTCTCTTTTGTCCTAGGCTGGCCTTTTCCAGGTAGGATGAGGCCCCCACTCATCCTACATGACGTAAGTCAAGATGCTTCATTCAATATAAGACTCAGAATGTTAATTTCATCCCCAAATAATCTTGCTTGAATGTGATTTGTCCCAAATGGCTTATGTGTCAATGCCAAGATCCCAGATGATGGCGCTATTTTTGGGGGGTCACAAACTTCAAGAAGCAAGACCTGGCTAGAGGAAGTTGATGACTCCAGATGTATCTTTGAGGCTACATCTTGCCTCAATCCTTTCTGTATCTGTCTGCTTCCTGGCCACCATGCTATCACTATGGGAAGATGCCTCTTCTCAAATTTCCCTGGATCCCAACAGCAATCTTGTCTCCTATGCTCTGGAGAGAGAAGAGCTCACAGCAGGGCACAGTAGAGTAAACAACTGAAGTCTGATTTTACCAGGTAAGAAAACAACAGCAAAAACATACTCTGAGGATTAGTGAAGACCTAGCCAAATCTCACAGTCCTCCTCCCTCTGGTGTTTAAGATTATAAATCTGGTCCATCAGTTCTCTCCCCTTGGTCCATCCCCAGCATGGTCCAAGGTGGCCCCTTCCTGGAATAGTGGAGATTTTCTAAGAAACTGTGGGGATTAACTTGACACAATCTAGAACCACCTGGGAAGAGAGTCTCAAGGAGGAATTATCTAGACTGGTTGTGAGCATTGTGAGCATGTCTGTGAGGGATTACCTTGATTGCTGATTGATGGAAGAAGACCCAGCCCACAGTGGGCAACACCATTCCCTAGGCTGGGGCCCTGCCTAGTCTAAGAGAGGAGAAAGCTAGGTGAGAACAAGAACTCATTTATTCTCTTTGCTCTTTACTGTGGATGTGATGTAACTAGCTGCTTGACTCCTGCCTTGACTTCCCCAAAATGATAGACTGTAATCTATAATTATAAGCCAAGGAAGCCCTTTCTTTCCAAAGCAACCTTTCGTCAAGGTATTTTTATTATCGAAATAGAAATGGAACTACAACCAAAGGCACCCTTTCTCATAATTTCAGTTTGCTACAATTAAATGTGGTGGATGAAGAGCTATGCATGAATGAGTGATTACCTCTAAAGTTGAGATGTTGACTGAGGGAAAGAGCCACAGTGCCTTTCTCGTGCTCCTGGAGTGGGGTGGGGCTCTTTGAGAGCTGGTGAGAGCCTGTTAAGACTAGCTTGGTTATTTTCCCCAGAGTCCTGTCCCTCCACTTAGAGTATCCCTGGTCACTGTAAGCCCTGTTATTTTGCTGGAAAGATAGTAACAAGTGAATGCTTGCCACACAAGTGTGAATACCTGAGTTCAATCCCCAGCACCCACACAAAATGATGGTGTGTGCCTCTAACTCCAGCAAGAGGGGAGTGGAGACAGGGTATCTGGGGGGCCCATGAGCCAGCCAGCCTGATCTAATTGCCCCAGATCCCAGTGAGAACATCCAAACCTCACCGTTTAAACCCTAACATTTACTTTAGCCCTGATACCCCGAGTAGTTCTGCTCTGTCACGCCATCCCCCATCACAACGGCAAAAATAATCATTCATCCTTGTGTGTGTTGCTCTTCTTTGAGAGAGTGGACTGGAGGCAGGGCAAGGCTATAATATTTCAAACCCTGCCCTCAGTGACATACTTCCTCCAGCAAGGTCACACCTCCTGAATCTCCCTAAACAGTGCCACCAACTAGGGGCCAAGTGTGCAAATACCCATGCCCATGGGAGACATTTTTTTTATTCAAACCAGCACAATCCTTAAGAAGTTTCTCTCAGATATGAATCATATCAAGGAGAAATTGACTAACATAAGCCTCATAGAAACCCATGAAATGATGTTGGACCAAATAGCTGGGCATGCCATGGTCCAGTCAAGTCTACCCATAAAATGAATCAACATAAGAAAAACATACTTTTGTCAGGAAGTGTGGATTTGACCCTCTCCTATGAGTTTCCCTCTGATTCTTAACTTCTTGTCATAATTAGCAAAGCTCCACCTGGTATGAAATGGGAGCATTCCCGAGACACTGACCCTGCTCACGCTGCCAGCTTGCACAGCTCTCCTTCCTTCCTGCAGGATTACTTTGCTGTGGTTGACTGGGGAATTTTGCCTTCCGCTAGACACGTGCTTTGGGCATCAAGTTGTGGGCTCACTGGAAGCTATCTCTCATGTACTGTTGGGCCCCTTCTGCCCTCTAGCTAAGCTTTGTATCTAGCAGATATTCAGGGAATATGTGTGCGCTAAGATACAGAGCTTTATACTTCTTTCCAGAAGATTACATAACCAAGTTTGGTTAATCTCCAGATCATGGAAAATGGTAAGTTTCCACTTCTCCTAAGTCAGGGCTGTCAGTTGGTGGAAGTGAGAGGCTGAGGGTACCGACTTGGGAGTCAGATGATCCGGGTTCAGGCCCTGATATTTACAGACATGGAGTGACCTCAGACCATTCTTCCAAGCCTTTCTGGGCCTCAGAGCCTTTATCTCCTATAAAGAAAAATGCGTGTATCTCAGTGCCAAGTCTGCCTTTCTGCAAAGACACTGCTGTGGGTGGTCTGATCTGGTTTTATGTAAGTTGTGAGTGACAGAGCACAAGGCACCCTGCTTCTTCCCTCTAGACATGAAGGTTTCACTGCATCCTGCAGAGGCTCATGGGACTCCCTGCGTCATGGTGGGAGAAGCCAGTTTTGGGGTCTGTTCTGACATTGCTCATCTGTAAAAGGAGATGTTTCTGGTTTTCCTTTGAGCACTTGACAGCTTTTACTCGTTTCCCTCATTCAAAATAAAAGTAAAATGTCTCAAGATGAGAAAGGCTGGGAGAGGCTCAGCAGGTAAACGCTTGCACCCACAAATGAGGACTGGAGTTCCATCCTAGAAACCATATAAACAGCCATGTGCCAAGACATATGCCCATAACTTCAGCCCTGGAAAGGTGGAGGCAGGCTGTCACTTGCCAGCATGACCTAATCTGTGAGCCCCAGGTCCCAGAGAGAGACCGTCTCTCAAATACAGGGTGAACAGTGCCTGAGAAATGATGCTCAACACTGACCTCTAGTCTCCATGTGCACATGCACACCCATGCACACCCATGCACGTACACTTACACATATAGACACACCTGTACACACACACACACACACACACACACACACACACACACACACACACACACGGCAGGAAAACCATCAAATCCTAATTTTGTGGCTGAATGAAAGCCATGATCTCTTCTTAAAGATAGACCTTCATGCACTCATCTGTAAAGTTGAGACTAATGGTGGGCATCTCATGGCGGGTGTTTGGATCATCAGACATGACCTCTACCTGTATGTAACCCTGTTAGAGCACGGGCAGAGTGACCCTCTTGCATCTTAAATGATGTCATGCTGTCCATTGTTCTGAGCACCACAGTGGCTCTTAACCCAGAGTTCCGACGTACTCTTGTGACCATGTACTCCTATGGCCAGAGGGCCTTCCTGCCTTCATGACCACCTGAAGCCAAATGGTCTTTCTGCCTCCATGTCTTCACTTCTTCCCTTTTCCTTCACAGATGCTCACACCTCTCTGCTGCTCTGAAAACATACAGGGATGCCCCTGTCTGGACCTTGACATGGGGGGGCTCCTTCTCAAATACCTCATCCCTCAGTCATCTACATAGTTGACCCCTCAGCTGAAGGCAGCTCTTTGCTTAATGTCCCTTCTCCAGTAGCTTCCCCTGCACCCAGATGATCATGTGAAGATTTAACCAAGCCACTTCCCCAGCTGGCATTCCTATGCCCAGCCCTGCCTTACAGTCCTTAACATCTACCACTTCCTGCCATCCACATAGTGGGGTTAATTCTTACACCTGCCATTGTTTCCTTCTAAGCATGGAGTACCAGGAGGATGCAGATGTTTTTATTCTGTTCTCTTCACTGGCAGATCCACAAGCCTGCAATACCCTGCACAAAAATAGACCCTTACTAGGTGAGTGAAAACATGATTCATACAATGACCTTGGTATGGAGAAAGGGGCCCCCAAACCACTTATATCAGCAGCAACAAAAGAGAAGGTGAGACAAGGTGGGGAGATGGATAAGTCAGTAAAGTGCTTGCCACGCAAGCATGAGGACTCTGGTTCAATCCCCAGTACCCACGTGAAAAACCAGGTATGTTGGCAAGCATTTGTAATCCCAGTACTAAGGGAGCAGAAGCAGGAATCCCTGGAGTTCACTGGCCAGCCAGCCTAGGTTAATCAGTGACTCCAGGTCCCAAAGAGAGACCAAGTATGAAAACCTAGGTGGACAGCTCCGGAGGAATGATGCTTGAGGTTGTCCTCTTGTCTCCATGAACATGACACATGTGCTTGTGCACCTGCACACACATACAAACCCATGCACACGAACACACACACACACACACACACACACACACACACACACCGAAGAAGGCATGAGGACAAAGCAAGCTGTGAAGGGGAACAGATTCCCTGGGAACAAGTAGAGGAGTGGGTCAGGATACCCCAGGCCACAGAGGGGAGGTGCAGAGGGCTGCCTTTCCCAGGTGGGCTTTCCAGGAGGATGCAGCTGGCACAGTCTACCTCCCACCCAGTGCCATCTTTGGGTGTCAGGCTCTCAGAACATGGGAACCAGGAGAGGTTAGAAAAAAAATATTCAGTCCTATTCATATGTTCGTCAGTCATTTGGGGGCAATTTATGGAAATTGGCATTAATAAATGAAGATGATAGTTGGTTGAAATGGATTATAAGAGCAAATGAGAATTCTCCCTTGGCTACAAGCTACCGTAGGAAGGTTGCCCGGCGAAGACACTGGTGTTGGCTCTCTGCACTGTTTTCCAAGATGACCCCAGGTTTCTGTCCCTCAGGGCTAATCAGATGTTTCTCTGTGTGATGCTTTCTAAAACCTTAAGCTGGTTAATGAGCTGCCCTTCACATGGACCATCATTTAGGTCTTGACAGCCACACTTTTGAGAAATGTGTTCCATTTTCATTGAACGATTAGAACCACACACTGAAACTTGTTCTAACATAGTTTGGAAACAAATGGAATTTTTCTTTTAAAAAAAAAATCTCCTTTTCAATTAATTCCTCTGCTAATTAGTTTTAGTTTTAATTGATTTTGAGACCCATTTTGAGGCACTTAACAGTGGCAGGCAGCTCTTTGTTTCCATCTCCTTCAGCAAACTCACTCAATTAAAAACACATTACAACGTTTTCATGGACCAAATGGAGCCGCCATTTTGTTCTGTAAAAGTCGAGAACCGAAACCACAATGGCTGCATGACTCTAGAAGTTTCTTCTTTTTCTTGGGACATGACAGAGCTGAAAGCACAGTCTGTATCTCTGCATTTATCTACGGGAATTTTTGGTGTGTGTGTGTGTGTGTGTGTGTGTGTGTGTGTGTGTGTGTCTCTGTCTGTCTGTCTGTGTTGCATGTACACGTGTGTGCATGGAGGCTAACAATAGCTCTCCCCCCTTTTTTTGAGACAAATCCTCTCACTGAACCTGGGACTCACTGATTCAGCTGGGATGTCTGGCACCAAGCCCCACGGACCACCACCCCCCCCACTCCCCCACCCCCGTTTGCACCTCCCCAGTGCTGGGATTACCGGCTCATACCATCGTGCCCAGCTTTTTCCATGAGTGCTAGGGTTTGGAATCAGGTCCTTAGGCTTGTATGAAGGACACTTTAGCCACTGAGCTGTCTCCCCAGCACTCTGTCAGAACTTATATCTTCCATGGATGCCAATGTGTCATCTCTCACGGTTACAGTCTGTGTAGGCGTTACAACTCCAGAGGACTTTGTGTTCATTTAATTACTTATTTCCCTCATCAATTCCATTTTCAACACGTGATTACCAATAAACACTATAACAAAGAATTGTTCTCTGGCCACTACAGGAACCCTGTGGTACACACACACACACACACACACACACACACACACACACACACACACGTGCACATGCACACGCACACACACACACACACACACAAATAAATGCACTAATTAAAAAACTTATTTTTTTTAAAGACAGTGTAGGGCTTAGGAGACAGCTCAGTGGTTAAGTGCTTGCTGCATGAGTGTGAGTGCCCAGAACCCACATAAAGCCAGATGTGGTCGCACACATCTGTAATCTCATACACCTACAGTAAGATGGCAGCTCCAGTCAAGGGCAAAGTTTTGCTATGCTCTGTGACTCCAGGTAGAATTGGCTATAGGCACTGATTAGCCAGGATGTTGAGTAAGGCAAATGCATTCTCTGAGTCCTCCTGAAATCTTATAAAACAATAATATTTAATAATATTACCAAGAGGCCTAAACTAAGGTGTAGTGAGTACCTGGACCCAAGCCTGGCTTCTTACTGTTCATTTCACTGCTGCTGTGGCTGCCACCATTGTAGATTGTCTTGAATGTTTAGATCAAGGTCAAGATCTGAATCCGAGATATTGCCCCATAGGCTCATGTGTGGAGCCTTTTTTACTCCAGTGGGCGGCACTATTTTGGAAGGCCGCAGAGCCTTCAGGGAATGGAACAAAGCGGACCGAAATGGCCCGCTAAGGGTAGCAGTGGATCTTTGGAGGTTACAACCTGCCTCCTGCCTCTCTCTCTGCCCCCTGGTCTTCTGTGATGTGAACAGTCTCTGTGGCCTATAGATGCCTGTGGTCCATGAATATCTGTTGCCT